>BGPR01005068.1:0-29434 GCA_013235015.1 Araneus ventricosus
ATGATGTTTCGTAGGTAAAGTGTAGAGCAAACAATTTGAATAAGAAGGCAGTCGTTGATCCAACCAATACTTCATTTCATTTTCTATTTCTCCATTTTAAAGATGATAAGGTAGATTATATGAATTTAATATTTATAATAATATCTTTAAAAGTAAATTCCACTCCATGGCCATGAATGAAACTTCGGCTCAAAATCAACGTTTTGACGGAAAGGAATTAGGGTACAGCGGGGCTAGTTGGGCCGTTTTTTGTTCTAAGAATTTTTAAAAAATTACAATTCAACATTTAAAATTTTTTTAATGAAAACACCATCAGTGCACCTTCAGGAAGAATTCGCCATAATAGCATTTCAAAATATTAACAATTAATAATAATTTAAAAGCTGAAACTGATAACTAGTCGAGTAGCCCAACCTGCCCGACTACGGGGTAAGTTGGACCACATCACTTATTTAATATTCTGGTAAAGTAGTATTGAAGGAACATATAAAAAAAAATCTTATCACATTTTACTTTTCATTTCCTGCAAACGATAGCACAAGATATCCTAAAGGAAAATCTCTTTCATGCACCATTCCTTGATGAAGCCATAAAATTATAAAATTATGTGAAGCAAAAAACCAAGAGATTGAAACTACAAAATTAATAAGTTTTATGTTGAAAACAGAATTATAAATGACTTCAGCGTCACAATTTTCATCATTACAGCTTCACTTCTAAAACAGCAGCTTCCATTGTTTAAGAATAAGCATTCTCTCTGTCTGATTTTCTAACATAATGGCGAACCATCTTAGCAGATAGCCCTACAAGAGAAACAAAGTAGCATGGTATGATTATCGCAAAAACTTCTTCCATATTATTATATTTAAGGCAGATAAATAACAATATTATTATCATTATAATATAAAATATAATATTAATAATATTGTTAATAATTCATAAAATAATATAAATAATAATATTAATTTAAATAACACAGTTTGGTTATAGATACAAATCTGGTGCATTTTTACTCAACAAGAACTGAATTACAATTTTTAAATTCATCGTAAAATAATAACACAGCATTCTGTTTTGCACTTTTTAATGGAGATGGAATCAGCTTAGATTTTCGTAACAATTATCTTGAATTTTAAATTTGGTGCATATCCCATAAATTCAGATATATTTATATATCGCAAATAATGAAAAACAGTGTAGCAGCGTCATTTGATTTTTCAGCAACATTGAATCATTATAGTTATTCAAAATGGACATGCCATATATCAATTCGGCGTAATCCCATCTCAAACTTAAAAGAACATTTTAAAATATTTAAAAAATATTACTAAAACTGAACTTTAAATTCTATATGAATTTCAATTTAAAATATTTTAGAGTAATTATTGTCTTTTAATAGCAATGGGATATTTGATATGATTTCAATTTGCAAATTTTGACCATCATCAATACTTTCTTCCTTTGAATATAGAAGAAATTAAAAACGAATAATTATATATGAAATTGAGAGAACGGTTATATAAATGAATTGATCTCGTGACTTCATTCGTTACAATTAGGCTTTAGAGATACTACGTGGCACGTTCGCTCACCATTTCCACAGGATCAACATTCTACGGGGCAAGTTGGGCAGCCGGCCGAACGTGCCCCATCCGAAGTGGCCCAACTTACCCTATGTCGCCATTTTTGTTTCCGATGGGTGTACGAAGTTACTTTGAAAGTATTAAATTAAACAAACTTGCCCTACAGTAACTATGAACAGTTATATTTCAGAATATTATTTGCAAAATCGGAAATTGTAATGTAAAAACATAGAAAAATATTATTTATAAGGAAGGAAAGTTACTCACCTTGGCAAAAATTTGAAAATTCCAGCTAGTTCGTTAGTAGACGCTGCTATTCCAATGGCCTTTACGGGAAAGAAGGGAGGGGGCTGACACATACTTGGCTGGAGTAACAGCGCTATCTATCGGAAAATATTTAAAATAATCCGACTGACCCAATGTGTCCCTATGCCCAACTTTCCCCGCTCTACCCTATATGGTGAAAAAGGGTCATTACAACATTGCGGCGGGTTTTTAGGCGGAGAAACGGGGAAATTCCCTTACGCTGGAAGTCTGAACTGCTTCCAGTTACAATGGCAGTTATTTTTATACTAGAGTTTAATTAGAAATAATTTTATTAATTAAAAGTTAAG
Organism: Araneus ventricosus; assembly: GCA_013235015.1. Classification (NCBI taxonomy): domain Eukaryota; kingdom Metazoa; phylum Arthropoda; class Arachnida; order Araneae; family Araneidae; genus Araneus; species Araneus ventricosus. Next base: position 2,198 of record BGPR01005068.1, read on the forward strand.
AAGCGTTTTTAAAATTAGGAAAATGTTAAGTTATTATATATATATTTCCATTCCATTATTTAATTGTCTTGTGCTTTTTGAGGGGGATGACGACATATTTTTAAAGTTTTAGTGTGTCAGTGGCAGAAAAAATACTTATTAATATCAGGGGCGAGCTTCTCCTCCCGACGACCGGCTCGCCTTGATATTTTTCAATTTATCAAAAATTTTTCTATTTTTTACCATTGTTTCTTGTATTTTTCGAATTTTTGTCTTTTGTTTCTTGTTTGTTTTGATATATATAATATCAACCATTATATGCCATGTTATTTCTGAACAATCAAAAGAAAATCAGAAAATATATTAAAAATGCAATACATAAAAAAGTTTATTAATTTTAAAAAATTAAATTATATGCATATAGTTAATAGTACTTAATATTTGCAAATAACATAAAGAAAACTCGAACTTATCTTTGCAATAACTTAATTTTTAATAAAACTAAGTCTAAAATATAAACTGATAAATTGAAAAAACTATAAGTACTAAGAGCAAATAGTAAGTTTAAACATGTAAATGTAAATATGTAGATGAAATCTGTTACATTAAAACCTATTGACAAAACGCAATCCAAATATTTGGAGTTTTCAGAAATTAAAATAGTATCTTGGCTGTGGACAAGCTTAACCTGGCTTTTCACTATTAAAAGGTTGCTTTGCAATTTAAGTACAAAAATTGATTAAAAATTAATATGTGAATATTGATATGAATATATATATATGTATATAAAACAAAAAAGAAGGATTTTGGAAAATAAAAAAAATTTAAAAATTACATAGGAACAAGAAAAATTAAATTAAAAATAGAAAGCTATTTCTGTATTCGTGCAAAGGTAGAACCTCTTTTTTCTGCTAAACGACAAACGAAAATAGTAAAAATTTATCATTATCTCTACAAAAACACAATTATCATTCAGTTTTCTCGTATTAAATCTATTTGTTCAAATGTAAATACAAAATCGAGACAATCTAATGGTTTGATCAACTAATAAAAAATGGTATTCTAGAAATCGTATTTCAATGCTTGAGATATGCGATGTTATCTCAAACGTTTAAATTTGTTAATCATTCTGCTGCCTGTAAGGCCTTTTTTTCTTCCTTCGATCTGCAACGACAAAAACTGGTTTGACTACAAATTTCACCGTTCTTCTACATTTTCTAGTGCAATTTACAGTAGCTCTTGTGCGGATTCCAGCGATGGTAAGGCTTTTTTCATAATTTTGAAATATTTCTACGTTTTATATTATTTTTAATTTAGGTCTTATGTATTCGGATATTTAGCTTTCGATTTTTTGAAATCGACTTATTCGTATATTTCTTTTAATAGAGACATTTTCAACTTTCACGGTTGGTGCTTTTGGGTTAAGGAGTTAATAGGCAAATTTTTACGATTTCTTGAATGTCGTTTAGAAGAAAAAAGCACTAATTAATATCGTAGGTGGGCCTCCTCTCCTGATGAGCGACTGCCCATGATATTTTTCATATATATATATATATATATAATGCTTCTGTCCATGTTATCTTGTGAACACGATAACTAGAGAAATTATGATTTCATTTTAGCCATCGTGAGATATGTTGTAGTGATAATGAAAATCTCTGTCGAGTCGAGTTCGTAGATGGGCTATAGAGCTCTCAGGGGGTGGAATTGGTGGGAGGGTTTAAATTTTCATTTCCCCATAATTCTTTTACAATTGAAAATAAAAGAAAAATTCAAATTAGGCGAATTATCGAATTATCATAACGAACAATTTTTGCATTTAAACTTTATAGATACCCGCAATTCTTTAGAAGTTATGAAAAAAGTGATATTCCCTCCTCTTCCCTCCAACTTAAAGTACCTTTGAACCTATGCACGTTACCCCTTGTTGGGAAGCTCTCGTCAGTTGCAGTCTCTTCCATTTTCTTTAATATTTGCAGCTCTAATCCTTATGACAATACAGGGCGGAATGTTTTCTTCCTTATATCACCAGGATAAAGGAATCTACCTTTGCCTCCGGGCTTGCCGACGGGGAATGTTTTACTTATACAATAATACTGCTTATGTCATGAGCAATGCTTGTACTTGCGTCTCATCTTATACTTGTAATTATTTGTAACTGCGTCTATATCATACTTGTGTCCGGCACCGTTTTACTCATTTTTTTGTGTCCAGCACCCTCTTTGTGCTTCAAAACTGCCATTGTTGGCAATGATTGTAAATTAATTCTGCTTCTGACTCAATAAATACTGTTCCGGGGGCTGGGGCCGTTGTTCCCCGACGTGCGTTGGGGTTTCTTAGTTTCCCCGGTGGCCTTTCCTGTTTTACACCCTTTTTGGGTAAGTTGGGCCACCGTGGGTATTCAGTTTTCAATAATAACTCAGTATTTGTCGACTTTTTCCTCGAAATATTTGTCTCGGTTTTCGTTTTTTGCCTCATATTTCGTCGACGTGTCCACATCACCTAAACTCTAATTTTAGTAAAACGAAGGATGATCCACACGTTCTCTTGCTCATTCTGGTGTTGGGACCAAGGAGAGTTTCCAGGGCCAGCAGCCCTTCAAAGAAGGCCAGGAACGCGGTGGAGTCTTAAAAGGAAACCATTGAAATATACAAGAGCGGCATGAAGATCGCCTAAATTTGCCGAATGTTTGGGAAGTCGCCATCTACTATAAGTTTCGTCCTCCAAATATTGCCTTGATACGATAGATTCTTATAGAGGTTGATCCCTTTTCGAAAGAATAATGTCTGCTCCTCTCTCACCCCTCCTCGCCGTCTTCCATACGCTAATCAGTTTCCAGAAAGGTATAAAAATGTAAATTTCATGTTAAATGTTCATTTAATTTACATTAGTCGTTTATATTTAGTTTATATTCATTTCTTACTGTTTTTAGTATTAAACACTATATTTATTCCCCATGAAATATGATTTTGGTATATATTTTGGAATATCGAGAAAGAATTGCAGTAGAGCACCGTTTAATCATCTTTCAGAAGGACGTATAAATGAAAAGACGTATAGCCGGAATTTAACCAAACAACATCGATCATGACAAATTTAATGCGACTAATTTAAATTCATTTGAAAGTATTAATTTTAAACAAATGTTCATTTTTGCATTCTGTTTTGAGTATTAAAGTGCGAAAGTTATCTTTTCAAACAAAATCAAGAGTGCTCTACAACTTTTTAATTGACTTTCTTCTCGTATCTTTTACCGTTTACGAGATAGGACCGCTGTTTCCAAAACTTGCCGATAGAGACGTTGTAAGTTGTGTCATTGAGTAGCTCTTAGCCTTTTTACTATACCTATTCACCAAATTTATGGTCTAAGCTGTCACCGTTCAGAAGTTAAGGGGGGTGTAACGGATATAAGTGGGGACCCTGTAAAGGCCAACTTATATAAAAATTCCAGTTCAATACCGTTAGTATTCAAAAAATATTTGCATTGCATTATCTAAATTTGCTTTTGATCTCTAAGAGAAACAAAATGCTGAGGATTCTTGCACAAATTGATATTTTTTAAAATAGAATCTTCGAAAGTAATCTTAAATTTTATGAAGGTTGAATATCCTGACTACTTACGTATAGTTATAAATTTAATACATAATTTAATTTGCATTTCGATGATAACTAATTTGGAGAGAAAATAACCCGTTACCGTTCATTGGTTTCACAGTGAAACCACAAATTTCTTGAAACCATAAAAATGTTAATTTTTTCCCCTTGAAATACTTATGATTAACTACATGTCTGATACTCATTGTTCAAATAATGTTAGTAATTTTCAAAACGAATCATGCATTGAGCTTTAAAGGGTTAAATAATCAAGATAGACTAATTAACCTCATTTCAAATTTAAATCCAAAGTTAAAAATGCAGTTAGTTCTCCACATAGGTAGATGGAGCCACTAAATTTAGAAATAGATTGCATCCTTAATTTTAAGAATTGAATCATATTATTTAAAGTATATTCTCATTATAAAATAAGTTACTGTAATGATTTTTTAAAATTGAAATTATAGTTTGATTTATTAATGATATTTTTGTATAGTATTTATAACCTATTTTAGTTATAATATTTTCACTATAAATGCGGAACTTATTTGTATATTGCTCTTGGCTTTATAATGCTATGACTTTGAATTGGTAAGCATTTTGTTATTTTCTCGTTCTTTTTTTGAAATATTTTGGAGATTTACTCCTATACTTTTTGCTTTTTTTCAACAATTGGCCTTCACAAAAGGTTGGCGCATCTAAAATTCGAATTTAATGCTACACAATCGATTCTTAAGATCGATTGGCATTTGATTGTTGGAATTCCAAATCTGTGTTGTCTTTTTCATAGTAATAGTTTACAATCTAATTATCTTTCTGTATTTCATTGTATGATTATTAATTAGGTAATATTATTTTATATTTAATTTTTATTATTGGTTTAATAGGTGTATATACTGAAAATGTTAGTTAGTTTTAATTGTTTGTAAAACATTTAACTATATATATAACTGACTATTTTCCTTGTCTTAGAGTGTAAACAGTAATTCACAATATATCAAGTGAATATCATAAACAGCATTAATTTCTTTCATATACGTAACAAAATATAAGCGAAATCCTTCCTCTATTTAGAGAAATGACGAAAATGATGATCTTGTTAATAGTTACCTGACTGATAAATCTGAAAGTGATAATGCGAATTTAGAATGCTTAATGTAAAATACAAATATTGGAGGAAGAAACTTTTATTTTTCCGATAATATTCACGAGACATTAGATAAGATCAATATTTTCTATACATCTATAAAAAATGGATTAGAATTCTTTCATTCAGAATGTTTGCTCAAAAATTATATATTTGGTCGCATAAGCATGTATTAAAATGTTTTTCTTATAATTTACATAAAGATTTAGAATGATTGATGCAAAATATAGATCTACGAGGAAATAACTTTGATTTTTCTGATAATATTCACGAGGTATCAGATAAGATCAATATTTTCTTCAAATCTAAAAAAAAAGGAATTAAAATTCTTTCGTTCAGAAATTTTTGCTCAAAAATTATACATTTGGTCGTATAAACATGTATTAAAATGTTTTTTATAGTTTACTTTAAAAAATTAGAATTAGCTAATTAGATTTATAGCAAATGCAGGATAGCTTTTAGGAATAAATGTAGACAAATTGATTGATTATTAACCCCTTAAGGATCGCATTTCTTTTTTGCTATCTAATGATGACCCCCTGCTATTTTGTAAAGGGGCTGTCGTTTTAATTCACCTAAGAAGGCATAGGAAACTTGAGATTCTATGTAATTTTGATTGTCTTGATTCTAAGTAATTTTTGTGTCAGTTTATAAAGCTAATTAATAATTAAATTTTAGTTTATAAGCCTAAAAATGCGCTAATTCTATGCGCGTCAATATCTATTACGTTAATGCCATTGAAATAACCTTGATGAAAATGAAAGAGAAGCTAATTATTTCTTTTGAAAAATCCACATTTCTGTACAGAATTCCAAAATGAAATAGATAACATGCATTCAAATTCCCCTGCATTTCAAAATACAAATAGAGCTGGCAAAACCTATTACAGTATTGTGTGATCCTTGCGAGGGAACGCAAAGCATCGAATTTCATGAAGATTCTTTTAGAAGACATTCTTCAATCTGAAAAAGTGTTCCATTCAGATGTACATCAAAAATGTAAAAGAACTTCTTTCAAATGTTAATACAATATTCAAAAAGAGCTGGGAGAAAGGAATCGGAAGAATTTCGAAATGGAAGAGAGTAAACAGACGATATGAAATCAAAGAACCTTCTTCGGAATTGAAACATTTCTCTTCCGCTTCTTTCTAGGGAAGATATTTCTTTTCTTGAAGTAAAATTAGATCTTAAAATGAAAGGAAAAGTTTATGCAAACATAAAGGATTATGAATTCTCGAGGATATAGAGTTTTATGGAAGTCAATGAACCTTTATGACTAGTCTCTTCTATTTTCGTAACATCTTACTACGACTTTTGCCCTGCTTCGAATTACAATGACTAGTTAATTTCTTTTTAGAGTTGCTTTCGTGTTATGTTGTTTTATATTCGAAGTTGTATTTACATCGAGGAACTTATGCAAAAGTTATAATTTTCACAAACGCATATGAATTACCATAAGACATAATGACTCTTCAAGTTAATGTCACATAAATGTGGTTCTCTAATTCTAATAAAGATGAAAGTCTATAGTTTGGCGATGTACAGCTATAAGTACCTAATTTATCACAGGTATAATTTGGATGATGAAGATGTGCACCTTGGAGTCATTTTTTTCAAATTTCAATTATTCAAGAGTTAATCCGAATTTCAGCGTTTTCGCTCACTTCTTCTCCAATAACTTCAAAAGAATTACTAAAAGAAAATTTTTATACCATTTTAATCCTCCGAACGGCTCAAATATCTTGTTTCGTTTTTCATGTTCAGTTCAAAAGCAGATAGCTCGTATTTATATCTATATTTTAGTAAAAAATCACGGCTAGATTATTCTTAAGTTTAGTTTAGTTTAGTTATATTAACGTCCCGTTTTGAAGCAACACGAGGGCTATAGATTATTCTTAAGATTTCATAGATATAATTAAACGCAGAAAAATATTCGTTTACTTTAAAAGCTAAGCTTTCTAACCTGATAGCTAAAAGTTCAAAATAATTGGGCGCTCAGTGGGTTAAAATGAAAATATCGCGCTACACAATAACTACTAATGATATTTTTCAATGTGCTGTACAATATTTAGTCTAAATTTAACAAATTTAGCAGAATATAGACAAATTAGTAAACTGAAAGCTTTTTTCTATCGAGTATGAAGTGACAATTATTAAAGGAATATGAAACGGTGAGACTCAATCTCCTGTTTACAGAGGATTTTCTCTTTATAAATCTCAGTTGTAACAATTCAAAAATTCGTAGCGCGGTAATCTCTGCCTACGAGAAAAAGCTGAACGGTACCAAGAAGTTGTGAAATGTAAATATAAGTGCAATTGAGTTTACTTTTTAATTTTTTAGAAACACATATCTATTTTAATTTATTATAACCCATAAAAATATAATTAATGTGTTCAACACAAAAATACGTTTAAGTATTTTAGAAAATTTTGTGTATCCAATATTTGAAAAATCGGATACAGCGAAACTTCGTTTGTAGCGAAATTCTTGATCAGTCCGTTCAGGGTTCATTAAAATGGGGATTGTCAGTGTTGGTGTGTCAAAACTATTTAACTAAATATGAATAATAGGACCAGGAAACAATATAAAAACATAGACTTCGTAATTTATCAGCATTGTATTTATTTCTTCAAACAAGACAAATTATAATTCTTTACGTAATTTAAAGCATTCTTCCACATTTAAGCATAAACCTGCCTCTCACGGTTTAGAAGCTAGCTATTAACTATGATTAGATTGAGAATCCTAATATAATCACAATGAAAGGAGAAAGATTCTTTTCCGCGCAGAGTGAGAAAAGGAACTGAAGATCAAATCAAAGAATGATCTCGCTTAAATTCAGTCGCCTGAAAAGACTATGAAAATAAAGAAAGTAGAGGAAAAAATTTGGCAGATGTGTGTTTTACCAGGAAATGGGAAAGAAGACTGATCTATTGAAAAATCATGAAAGAAATTTTCATGGGAAAAGTTCATGTGCATCCAAAATCTCAGAATTTTACAATTTCTAATTGCCAAGTTATTTTTTTATTCATCTTTAGTAATAATATCTTTAATTGCAATTGAATGTCAACTATATTTTGTCTGAAATACGGCAAGAGATTCAAAACTTCTCAAAGCATATCGCATAATAAACTGATAATTTTTTAAGCTTCTTTTGTACATTATCGATCATACGTTAATCGATCATTTTGTATATTATCGATCATGCGTTAATCAATCATTTTGTACATTATCGATCAAGAATTATGTATACGATAAAGCTGTAATATTTAACAAAAGACCTCTGGATTTTCTCAAAATTTAGGAGGAAATCAAAATTCTTCAGCACATTATAAAATTTTATTAATAATTATCAAAACATCAAATAATATCTAACAAAAAAATCTTAAAATATATGTACAGTATCATTTGCTTAAAATTAAATATTATCATCATAATATTAAAAGACTTTTCTTGGAACACACCAAAAAATATTTTCCGTCATGACAATGAATTCTTCAACCGAACTGACATTTATTTAATTTTTACTTGTTGTTTGTAAAAGATCAGAAGTCTATTTTTCTTACATTGACACTTCCCAACAACAGAAGATTTTTATTGCTTGTTTTCTACACATTTTCAATTTATTTCTTAAAAGAAATTGGGCTCTTATTCCCGTTGCTTTACTATACCTTAACCATTTTTCTTTATCAATCGTGTTCTCACATCTTCCCACGTATTATTTTCTCTATAGTATTTTTTGTTAAATTAAGTAGGATTATATTTTCAACGGCAATAAAATAACATAAGATTTAACGCTGAATGAAACGTCTATTTAAGAAGGCATTTTTTAAACAGGCTATTTTTCTGATTTCCTTTAAGAAATGTATACTAAACAAGATTAACGTATAGAGGAGAGAAATCCTTAATTTATGTATGGAAGAGAACAATCAAATTGAATTTCGATTGAACTGCTATGACAAAAAATATGAAAGAAGACTAAGAACACTAATTATTAATTAGGAATGAATTGTTATTAAAGAGTTTTGTTATTTTTCTTACTCGTCGATATTTTTTATATCAATACTACTTAAAAAAGCTAGATAATTGAATGGATATTTTTCAAATACACATATTTTTTTATTAAAACGAGAGAAAAATACAAACACTTTTTTTCAAACACTCAAAAGTAGCATAAAAAGGACTCCATATTTAGCTTTCCAACTTACCTCCACGGCTTTCTTTTTCATTAATGATGGAGAATGAAATATGATGAATATTTAATCGTATTTTCTGGAAATCCGCTTTGTTCTTGTTATTATAAAAAGGCCTTTTAAAAAATATTAAAATTTATAAGGCAAGAAGACCTTGCCTGGATCAGGTTTCTGCAAATAAATGTCCTTTATTATATGAATTCTTATTTATAAGTGTACATAAAAATATTCCTAAAAGGTTTTGTTATTCAGTAGAAATATGCAGCAATTGCAAAACCGAAAGCATAATTTGTGTTCACTTAAGAAGTAAATGGCAAAATATTAAATTGCTAATCGACTAGAATGGAATAGTTTTAGTATGATATTTTTGATTGTCGATTTTTATAAGACCTAACTAAAACACTTAAAGGATAAGTTTTATTTTTTTATGTTATTTTGTTAATAAAATCACTCGAAAATGTTTACATTTGTAAAAAAATAATTTTGTACTTCTTATTTAAAAAAACTTCTTAAAGGAAGCATATATAAAAATCAAATTAGGAAAATTTATTTTATGGCACAAAATTAATTAAGGTAAATACATTTATCTATGCACTAAAAAAATTTTAAAAAATCGAATTTTGGGCAGCTTTGTTTAAATACTTAGGAACAAATGTGTTGTCTGAGATTTCGATAGCAATAAGTCTAATAAACATATTTTATGGATATATCTTTCACTTAAATGGTATTCATGAATAAGTGTTTATAAACAATTAAAGTAATTAATGCACGAAGAAATATATCTTTTCTCTGATCTTTATACTTCTTTTAACAAGGAAAGAACCACATAAAACATTGTTTTTTTCCTTACAGGTTACATCAAAAAATTTAGTAAATATTTTTATATTTTATGGAATTTACTGAAGAGAAATTTATTTTATGGAAACTTACCTCTTTAAATTAAAACTTTAGAATGATTAATTAACTCAAACACAATAACCTGGCATTCTTTTTAAATAATCAAATAGGTTCATTTGTATATTCCCCTTAGTAAACGAATATAAAATGAACAGTTTTCCAAAAATATCTTGAATGTAAGCGAAAATGAATATTCAGTTCCTCTTCTTCTTTTTGCATCAGAATGAACAACAAATTCTAAAAAAGTCCCGTTGGCCATGAAAAAGAGGAAACTCAGAGAGATTGAGAGATTGTAAAAGAGAAAAGAAAATTTTGCCAGCCTCGATTGAGGGCATTACAGATACAGTACATGCACTTGAGATTCGAGAGTAAATAATCTCTTTATCTTGCTTCTAGGAGTCGTGTTGGCTTTCAGGAAATGTAGTACCGGGAACCTGAATGTTGATCAATGGACGTATTTTGTACTTCAGTACAAGAATAGATTTGGAAAGGGCTATTTTTAGAAGCCTGGAATAAATAGAGAAGAAAAGAAATTTTAACACTGAACTTTGAATCGATTGAAGGAACTGGTTCTCAAGGGCGGTTTTTATCGGTTTTTAGAGGAATCTAAGAAAGAAAATTTAACAAATGGTTACAAAGTATTTCGCTAATAAAGGGAAGAAACTTCAGAGCTTCCATTTTGCTAACCACTTGCCATTACTAAAATTTTTGAACTTATTGTTTCTTATTAAATGTTTTAAAAGGCATTTAACAAATAAAGCAGATGTTTGTAAACGGATATTGTCAAACTACAGGGACTAATAAGAAAAATCATTATTGTTTGGAATGCCTGATAAAATTGTTTGGTTCTTTACAATTGTTTTTAATGTTTTACTTTTATTTCCCACGCTAATTTCTTTGTTAAATAGTTATACGTATTATTAATGTTTTTGTTTCTTAAATCAGTTTTTAGTAAAAAAAATATATATTATAATTTGTTTGTTATTTTTTTATACTAGCCGTTTTGTGTGATTTATTATGTTACTTTAGGTCTAAGAAAATTTAATTTATTCATGAAATTGACTGTTAATTGATATTTTATTCTTATTGTTTCTACATGATGTATCTTGGATTGTTTGTCTGATTACCCTACAAAATCCAATCAAAATTTGGTGTCTGATATGATGGCCATACTAAATCCTAAGTTCCATCACAGTTTAGTCTGAGATGTTCAAATACTTTTTCTGTCCAAAAAACATACTTACGTCAGATGTCTCAAAGACCACATTGGTCATTTGGCCAATGAATGCATAGACCAATTAGCCAAAGAAGCCCTCGAAACAGGCACCACTTTCTTTCCCCCTAAGCTATTTTAATACCTGAAATTTTAAATACGGCCAGCTGCTTTAAACATAAGTGGGATGACGGAGGAACTCGCTGAAGCACATACGAAATAGTGCTTAGAGACTCAAACAAGCCAGTAGGATGGAGTAGAGAAGAGCTGCTGCTCTGTTTACGACACGAGAATTTCCCTCCATACCTTATTCTTGTCCAGTGCATGCTTCTTTATTTGCATTATTGTTCGTTCCTGTCCTAGTTATAAGTAATTCAGTGTTATATGTTAAGAAAATCACCTTCATCCATTTTAACTGGAAAGCAGCCAGATGGCTCTGAACACGAGGATGCATGTGGTTTAATGAAATGTCTCATTTTGCCGTTTGCAACTTGAGGAGTCCTTGGATGCCTTCTAATTATTACTGGGTGGGCTGCTTCGCAGTGGCCTGTCCAGACATTCGCATAGTTTCAGCTGCAGAAGAGTCTGCCTGCATGCATGCTGAACATGTGATATCCGTGATATAATATCTAATGTTCTTAAATGAATTCTTCCCATGCTTTGGCTGGTAGGAATTTCCATTTACGTCCATTTGATCTAATATAATTTCCGGAGGACACCTCAAATATGGAGATCGCCTTATAAGTAAAGGGTTTCTCGCTTTCTTGGAGGGTAAAACAATTCTGTATATCATCTCCGATGAGGGGTCATACCTCCCACGGGAGAAGATGGTGCACAGACCCATGAAGTTTATTTTGCAACTTACCCTAGTACCGTAGTCAATATTCGCAAGTCATTTAGATTCACTTCACGACTAAATATAAGGGTGAGATGACTTATTTATAAACACCTGTCTAATTATAATTTAAGATGGACCATTTTTTTACCTGTAGAATAATAATGAGAGAAATCTATAAGACGAGGATTCTGGTAAAAAACAAGCTTTACTCATTTTTTTTATGTTTTTGTGGGTAAGATTTACCGCCTTTCATTGTTTATTAGCATACAAACGGACTATAACATAAAGCTGATACAATATAGAAGGGTGTTCATGAATTATTGAACACATATCGAAAGTTATATAAAAAAAAAACTAATAACGATAAAACTGCGTTCATTTTAAATGCGAGAGCAAATATAAAAGTTTTTTTCAGATATTACTCTTAGACCATTACGAGGTTCCAAACTTTCCAAAACAAGACATTTCCATACTTAATGGCTACCGATGAGAAGAAGCCGATGTGTGTTCTCTGATTTCCATTTTTAGTTTTTCCTGAATAACTCGAAAACTATTCAGATGTCGAATTACATCTGCTTTAACAAATTAAAGAGCGTAAAATTCCCTACAAATAAATGTCTTTATTTTTCGTCTAGCTTTAATAGTTTCGCAGATAATGGCTCTCCAAAATGGGAGAAGTCAAATAATTTACGACCACCTAGACCACCGTAACGACGCGTTACCTATCTGAAAAAAAACTTTTTTTAAATGCTCTCGCAATTAAAAAAACCGTAGTTGTAACATTATTAGTTTTTTTTATTAATTCGTGAGATAGGTCCAATAATTTATGACCTCGCTGTACAGTGTGATAGCAGTAGAAGCAAATTGATCTCATTTGGGGTTGGTAGCTAAATCCTTAATGGGTTTCTGCCAGTAACCTTCAAAATCATGTAATGATTTCTACACTAATTATCATGTAGTCACATATGTTTTATATGCAACTATAAACCAATTATTAAATATAGTAGTCCTCAAAGCTCAAAATAATCTCGAGTTAAAGTATAGTTCAAGACACCAATATAAAGAAAGTTATATATTATTTAACGCTCTATAACATTGAAGATACAAAAACGTTTTGATGCCATAAAGTCTGATACAAAATACCCAAAAAAGAATTTGCGTTCTATTTTTAGATGACATTAAACTGATATGGCTTATAAAATCTTCACCGGCTTCAATAATGTTTATATCTTTCTAAGAACTGGTCCTTTTTTATGAGTTTTTGCTCTTTTTTATGAGTCTAGCATCATTTTGAGAAGAAAAGTAACTTCCTTATGATACAAATATACTCTTTTCTTTATTGCTCTAAGAGTAATATGTGGAGACTGAAACAACTTTCCTTATTTTCTGTATCTTTTCCCCGCTCTTTCCGGAAACTGTTGACGTCTTTCTAGCTCTTTGAAAACTGTATCAAATGTTCTTTGAAAGAGCTTTGAATATTTGTAATAGGGCTGAAGTGAGCTTGCTACTTTGACGACAACAATAAGAGCTAGAAAAAAAAATTCGATTGCATTCAGACATTTCGACTTCTTGCCTAAAATATAAGCATTATTGCGTTGGATTCTGTAGATTTTTTACTCCTGCCGACGTAATATCGTACAGTGAATGATGGAATTACTTTCTGTTTTTAATTTTCCATTTTTGTATTTGATTTAGAAAGAAGATAAAGCAGATTAAATTCAAAACGAGTGCTCTTCAGAGGTGAATTATTAAATTACTTCTATGAAAATAAAGAAACAGATATTTCCTGATATTATTTGCAAATAATTATCGTCATTTTGTTTGCAAATAATTTATAAATGCAATGACGATAATAAGGTGCTCTTAAAATTTAAACTAGCTGCAGAAGATCATAAGTTATTTTTTTATTTCAAGTAAGAATAATTTCCCCCTGGGGGCACCATGAGTTCGCGGATGAGATGCCGCCGTATAAGTAAGCGGGTTCTAGCTCCTGGTTCTGAGTACATTAATTGCGGTGTGGCTAATAGGGCAAATCTCGAAGACCAGTCGTATCCGTGTAAAATAGGGGCTGCTGTCGTCGCATGAGCAGCTCTTAATGCAGGCTATTTTGTGATGGACTTCATTGCCCAATTTTCTGTCGTGGCGGCCGGTCTTTCTGCGCTGACCCTGGATGCCAAGCCAGGGAGAGTGTGTTTCTTTGTGTTTAAGTAAATATGAAACTAGAGATGTTTGTATTAAGAAACATTATTTGCTACTCAGCCGTATCGGGTGGTGCTAGCGATACGAAGCGAGCGTCGTACATCCAAGTTTGTGAGTTCGATCCCCGAGATAACAAGAGCTGTTAAAGCTGTGTTGTGAGATTTTGAAACAAAATATCCGTTAAGCGCCTGCACTCTGGTTGGTACTTCTAGCTTAGTTCAATCACTGACGCAGCTACAGTTCGTGTACGGATGCCATTTAATTTTGGTAATAAGCGCAAAGCAGTATATACAAATATGAAGATTTCTGCTTTGAAGTTTGTACTTAAGCAAGTTATCGGGATCTTCAAACTTTCCAAATTCCACACGGGGTGGACAATAATTTCTAGAAGAAATGCGTCTATTTTGCCAAATTGTAGGCAACAATTGCGTGAATAACATTTAGGTAAATCCAAGAAGATTCATATATATGAAGATTTCTGCATTGAAGTTTGTACTTCAGCAAGTCATCAGGGTCTTCAAACTTTGCAAATTCAACCCGTGGTGGTCAAGAATTTCTAGAAGAAAGGCGTCTATTTAGCCAAATTGCAGGCAACAATTGCGTGACTAAATATTCAGGTATATCCAAGGTAATCTACCAAAAATTATTATGAATAAAATATACGGCGCATGTTGCGTAGATACATCTAGTCTTGACCTTCACATACGCCAGAAGTGGATTTCAAATTCATGACATTTTAAATTTAGTTTCTTTCTGTTCTCGATGAAAAATTCATTCCAATTTCATTGGAATGATTCTTTTACAATAACAGTGTTTTTCATAATTTTATAATTTTCATAATCATGGTATCATAATTCTGTCACATATTTCTCATCTTAGTAAATTTCTGTAGTGGTAATTTGCTAAGAAATTTCGACATCAAGTTACTTTTCTCATAAAAATCAATTTATTGAAATATTTTATTTCCTGAAACAGAAAAAAAAAAACAGAAATTTCACCCTTTAGGTCTGTATCCAGACGACTACACTCAATTCTTGTGACTAGAAATAGTGAATTTAATATTTTTCGTTTAAATTTAAAAATCCGCGTAAGAGAAATTGTTAAATTTTGTTCAATTATTTAACCCCACTTTATTCTTCGATGCAAAATCCTTCGTAGTATTTAATTTTAATAAGCATCTTTACATTGCAAATGTAATTTAAAACGTTATAGATTCTTTTATTTTGTAAATTCTATACCGCTTACAGAAAAATCTCTTTAAAACTAATTTGAGAAAAGTGAAATTTTTCATCATACATTCAAATAATCGAATGTTCACACCTCTCCGCTGCATGAAAAATAGAATCGTTTCTAATATGATTGGTGCTAAAAGTGGGAAAAATATATTTACGATATTTTTTTCCATTTTAGTAAGGAAAATGAAGCTTATTGCAGAAAAACACCTATTCAATTACGTTTTTTTCCTAAAGCCGTATTTTCCTATAAAAAATTGCAGACTAAGTGAAAAAGTTGCATAAAAAGTTATTCTCAATTATTTTTTCGAGATTTCTAGTATTTTTCTCATTACTGTCATCTTATTTCCCACAGAATACTATTTCTTCATTTTCAATTAAGTAGTTTCGCAAAGCCTTTTATATTTCAGCTTCGAATAAATTTTCTTCCTTGATAACAAAAAAAAATATTTTTTAAGAAACATTTGTATTCCACATCTTTGTGTTTTGCTAAATTGAACGGTTGAATTTTTAATTTGTTCTTCCTTTTAATGTACCCGATTCGCTTTGAAAATATGAATGAAAAAAATTTACAAATATCATGTCTTGGAAAAAAGTAATGTTTTGAAGAAGCGCAATTTAACAATAAATAAATTAATTTGTTAGAAAGAAGGAATTATAATTGCAGGTAATTGTAAATTAGGATGGTTGAAAAAAACAAACTTTAAAGAGCTTTATTTTATTTTTTATTCGTTTTGAGAATTTTTTTGGAGTCTTTATTATTATAAGTAACTAAAACATTAAAGATGCATTGATGCTTGATTGGAAAGAGAAAAATCCTCAATAAATGTTTACAAAGTTCTAAACATGCACTCAGAAATTTTCATTTACTTTTTCCTAAAACATTAAAAAAAATTAAAAGTTCGTTTTTACTTTAAATGAAAATAATCTTATAAATATAATTGTTGTCTTCGTCCCACTAACTGGATTAGAGAGGATGCTATCTTCTTCTCTGAACATGTCCCTTTCCTTGCCTACAGTGACGGTTCGTGAGCTGAGAAACGAGGAGGGCTGCAAGATAATATTTATCAAGAGAATACATCTTAAAAAAGCTATTTTAACTACACTGCGCTGCAAAAAAAAAAATTTTTTTCGAGCCCCGACACCATTCCTGCAAATTCTTATGTAAAATGACCCACTGAATCCGAATATGACCCCCATTTTGCCCGATCACCCACCGTTTTCGGGACGCCCCCCACCCTACTTTTATCACTGTCCGGTAATTTTATGGCCATTAATTTGATTTGGAGGGGGAAAACGATTATTTTAACCGTTAAATATCTTCCGAGGGGCTACAGAGGTGAAAAGTTCTAAAATATGAATATTTCTAGCAAGGGGGGAGATTTGGGAGGGATTTGTCCCCTTAAATTTTAAAAAAATCAATAAAACTAACCGGTTTTTCTGGTTTGTTTTCGCAATTTTTTCACTTATTTTCTACATATTCCAGCTTCCAGCCATCCCTATTCCTCACCCAAACACCCCACATCATAAAAATATATTTCAACAATTTTGGCTCAATGCGGGTCAGGGGGAGAGGTCCCGAAGCCCTGACAAGAAAGTTTGGAAGATTCACTGTACAGCATTGCCGCTCTTTATTTTTATCACTGTTTTGTAATTTTATGGCCATGAATTTGATTTGGAGGGGGGAAAAGATTATATTAACACAAAAAATTTAAAAATAAAAATATAATATATAATAAATAATAATAATAATAATAGATAATATAATATAAAATATAATAAATGTAATTTATAATATAGTACCTTCATCTGGTGCTTGCTTTCCTCTTGTACCATGAAATAGAAGTTTTTCGCGCGCGTACCAATGACCAGCAGTATTCTGCTAACATACTCGCATTTTTGAATGCAAGCCATGCTCGTTTTTTTTGCGATTCAGGTACGTTGAATCTTTAAAAAGTTGTCTAATCTGGGGGGCCACGAAAATTCCTTCCTTGATTTAGCCTCACTAAGACGAGGAAATTTAGTTTTCAAAAAGTTAAATCCATCACCTGTCTTATCCATTGCTTTCACAAACTGTTTGATCAATCCGAGTTTGATGTGCAAAAGCGACAACGTTGTACAGTGAATCATTAAAACTTTATTTTTATATATTACATTTATTTATAATATATATTTTTATTTTTAAATTTAAGTGTTAAAATATTCCTTCCCCCTCTCCAAATCAAATAACATAAGTGATAAAAACCAGTGAAAAACACCATAAAATTACATAACAGTGATAAAAATAAAGAGCGGCAACGTTGTACAGTGAATCTTCCAAACTTTCTAGTCAGAGCTTCGGGACCTCTCCCCCTTACCCGTTTTCAGCCAAAAGTGTTGCTATATATTTTTATTATATGGGGTGTTTGGATGAGGAAAAGGGGGGGGGGGCTGGAAGCTAGAATATGTAGAAAATAAGTGTTAAAAAATTGCGAAAGCAAACCAGAAAAACCGGTCATTTTTATTGATTTTTTTTTTATTTAAGGGCAAATCCCTCCCAACCCTCTCCCCCTTGTTACAAATGTTAATATTTTAGAACTTTTCATCTCTGTAGCCCCTCAGAACATATTTAACGGTTAAAATAATCGTTTTTCCCCTCGAAATCAAATTAATGGCCATAAAATTACCGGACAGTGAGATGGGTCGGGGAGGGGGCGGCCCTAGAAAACGGTGGGTGATGGGGCAAAATGGGGGTCATATTCGGATTCAGGGGGTCATTTTACATAAGAATTTGCAGGAGTGGTGTCGGGGCCGATTTTCATGCAGCGCAGTGCTATCAGAAAGTCAAATTTTTTAATTCCAAAACGAGATGTGAAATTTCCTGCTTTTCAAACAAGTTAAATTACCAGTATATATGACATTTACTACTAGTTTTACTAACAGAAAGTTGAGTAAATGTTGATATGACGATTTGGCTGACGAAAAAAAACAAAACAGAAAAAACAGAGCTCCACTCGCATTTCCCTTCTCGAACAATTCACTTGATAACACTCTTCCAGAGATGAAAATCTTCAAAAGAAATCTAGCCTTCTATCAAGAGAAAGCAAATAATCAATAAACCAGATGTGTTTCTGTCAACGAAAAACAAACCTAAACGAAAACCCTTTAACAGCCAATGAGATTGCCAATTTGAGTGGGAATGAAAAAAAAAGAAAAATTAATTAAAAAAGAGCATCTTTGTCTCGTTCAGTTGGAGAGCTACAGCTGCTCACCAGGCAGCCCATAGCAGGTCTATGTTAAAGGGGTTAAGAGTTGCTTTTTCTCTCCGGATTTTCTACTCAGTAAACGAATTTTGAGGGGGACTGAGTGCTTTGCAGATAAGACCTGTTTCTCTCTTACTTGTTGATTCATTTTCTGTCTTCTCTTCTAGAAGAACCACTCTCTCCCTAGAAGAACCACTCTATCCTCTGTTCTACCCACCAGCGAAACAGAGTATACTTATTCATATGCTATTTATCCGACGGCTTACTTATCCTCGTATCTCTGATTACTTATTCATGTATCCGTGGGCTTCTTAGGTGGGGTGAAATATGACTATAAGTCTGACGAAAGTACTCTTCGGAAAAACATTTCATTTCTCTGAAATGTTTTTCTAACTATCAAAAAATATATAACACAATAATGTGAAGTAGAACACGATTTTTAATGAGCATTTGTCTTTTTTTAATTACAAACGAATTTCATTATAACATCAACTTTTATACTTAACCTTGCTTTGAAAAATCTTTGCTTCTAAATTAATTTATAGCAACTCAGAACTTAAAATGAATATTTTTAATTGAATTCTTGACTCAAACAGCAGTACAAATAATTCACAAAGAAAACTTTTCATCCTTTTCAGTAACCAGCACTTTTCATACTTATGTGTGTCCATTGCTTTGTGAATACAAAATGAACGGTTTCAGAATAATATCATAGACAGAGCGAAGCTAGGTCATGGATTAACTCCTCTATACTGCATTTCGTCTGTTTGTCTGTAAAGTGTTTACGCAGTCACGACCAAACGCGATATTAAACTTTCGTCGAATTTGACATGTACGTTCCTTGAAGTCATTTAAAACGAGGTGCATGGAAGGATTTTAATTTTTTTAATTCCATTTCAAGTTGTTGGTTATATTTATTGTACCATTTCATGCAATGTTCAGCTTTTTTCAACAGCTAGCCAAACGCAACACGCTATTTGAAGACTGCCTCGACTCTCGAGCTAAAACTTTTCTATAAATATGTTCCCCTACATTCTTGACCCAACTCAAATAGTTTACAGGCAAACTAAGGTCAAAGGTTAGAAATAATGCTATAGAAGTGTGTTTCCAGTAGCAAAAAGGTATTGTATAATATTGTACAATATTGAACAATATTGCGAATATTGTATAATATTGTAGAATATGATTTTAACAATATTGCGAATATTGTATAATATTGTACAATATCGTATAATATAATATTGAACAATATTATGCAATATTGTGGCACATGCTTTGCTACCTGGGTTACTGACCAACTGAGAGTGTGCCAGAAGATGCCTCCCCTTCCATTTTAACCCCCTCCAAGTTGAGTGTTGACAACATTGGTTAAACCTTCATTAACAGTGATAACGAGAATGTCTTGGATTTTTTTCTGCTGCTCACAGAACTACTAGTCTAAGTATGTGAAAATATCTGTCTTGTATTTTGCCTTTTTTTCTGTCAGAATGAACAGGATATTGTAAAAATATCCAGCAGACCCCAAAAGGTAGAGAGAAAAAGAGAGAACGTGAAATCAGTTTCCTTTTATTTGAGAACGAATAGTTGGAATCTAGAAACAGAATAGCTATCTGTAGTTCAGACTTTAAGAGTAAACAATCGTTTCACTTCACATTCAAGAGTCGGATAGTCTTGCAGTAAACATTATGCCAGGTATCCGAATGGTGAACATTGAATGAAATTCATCCTTTTAGAAAGGAATAAAATAAAATCGTCTATTTTTAGAATGCAGGAAAAGAACTTTTAACGTTGAACTTCGAAACGATCGAAGAATCTGATTCAGTAGAGACCCATTTATTGGATTTTAGGCGAACGGAAGAAAGACAATTTAACAACTTGTTACAAAGATTTTCATCAAAGAAGGAAAGAAACACCTGAGCTACTTTCTTACTTTACCAAAAAAAATAAATTATATATATTTTTTGAATTCCCTATTTTATTTTCGATGTATAGAAGGATGACTAATATACAGAAAAAAGCTGTGGTAGATGAATCTAAACTAGAAGTGTTGGTGGTAGAATCTATTACTAATTTGAAGCTCAGTAATTTTACATATTGGACATGCATTAAAGTTCAGATAACATGATGGTGAAATGTCAAAATCTCCTATTTAAACGGGGATATCGGTGAAGAAAGTGCTTTCCTACTTTTTAAAATAGGACCTTTTGTCGTTTTGACCGTCCTGCCTTGATTCCTATTCTTGTCACCACAGTCAAACGTGTAATAACATGGTTGTGATACAATGGATACAAATTTTTCAAACCACAATGAAATTAGAGAACAAACCAGGGATGGCGAACCTGATGCCTTATGGCCGCATACAGCCTACATGAGTTTCTTTTGAGGCCTTAATATTATTTACAATTTGTATTGAAAAAATCTTTACGTTCACAATACTGCCTCAGAAGCTCGCAGTACCTATGAAATTTCGATTTTTTGAAATTACTTTTTGTTCATTTCGCAATTATGTGGCATCATTTTCGTTTTGTTTTAATTGGTTTTATTTTTCGAAAGCTTGTTACTCTATTGAGCTGACTTGAAAACTCGCCACCACAGGAACTCCGCAGTGTTATCAGCTCGCCTATGTTAACAGCTGTTAAACATACAGTTTAGCAATGCTGTTGTCACCAATCCTTGCGCCAGATATTGCAATTCTTCCAAACAAGAAACAAATTCAAAAGTCGCATTATATACATGTATGTGTATGTACTTGTTACTACCTGTAATTATTTATTAAAGCAACTGTTACCAATCTACTGCTATTTTCATTTTCTACTATGCAGTTTAAATGGTTATATTTTTCATGATGCAATATGTAATACAATTATATAATAATAATTGCGGAACAATAACCTTAAGATTCTGCTAGTGCGACCTCTGGAATAAACAGATGAATGCCGCTCGAAGTGAGACGAAAGCCTAATGGTTTAATGCTACAAAATCAATAGGAGTAAGCTGAAAATGCTTTTGCCAATGCACATATAATTAAATATAGTATGCAAGTTTTATATGCACGTAATTTATCTAAGTAAATAAGTTATTCGTGGAGTACAAAATAGGATTAAGGTTTTAGTTCGCGGCACTAAAAAGAAGAAAGGTTCATAAAATTTTACGGACTGTAACCATGAACACACAGCACCACTTTAAGATAGCTAGCTTTGATGTAAAACACTCGCAAAGACCTTGCGTTCTATTTTAAGAAGACATCAAACGGATAAGGCTTATAAAATCGCCCTTGTCTCTAATAAGGTTTTATACTTTTCAAAGTACAAGATCCTTCTTTATGAATTTTTGGTCTTTTTATGATTCCATTATGATTCTAAGAAGGAAAACATTTAGTTTTATATTCAAATAAATTCTTTACCTATTGTTGATTAAGGCGGAAATAAGACCTGAAGACTGCGTTTTACGTATTTTTCGGAGTTTTGTCATTCTTTTTGGAAACTGTTAATTTGTTTCTGGCTAACATAATACTGTATTGACCGTTTTAAGGAACACCTCATATTATTTGAAGCACAGCCGAAGCGAACTTGTTTCACAACTAGAGAAGAAACTAAACAGAAACTCATAATGTAGTTGAGACAGTTTGACTTTTGTATACATTGATATTATGAATATAATACGTATATATTTGCGTAATCAACTATATAATCTCTTTTCAGTGCTGAAAATTATTTTTTTAATTCTTTCAGAAAATCAAAAATCATTTTTCAAGAGTTAATACTTCCAAACAACCAGTACCGCTTTACTTATTTTGCATTCATTTCTCAATTTATTTATTAACAAATTCGGGACATTTATCAGTAAACTTTACACTGTTCTTTTTTAAATCAATGCCATTAAGCTCAGTCAATTATATTTCCATATGATTCACACGCCTCTTTGTGTCTATAATGTCTGTTCATATCGTTGAAAAATGTTCTTAATGCGCAGTATGTTTATTGATTATAAAAAAACTAATTTAATGCTGATTTTATAGCATTTCTTAAACTTCAGTGAACGTCACTTAATATATATCGCATTTAGGAAATTACATTATAAATGTTATGCACAATTTTTTTTAACCCTTTATTTGCCGAAACTTGCTAGCAACTTTTCAATTTCATTTTGGAATAATTACATATATTTTAATGCGGAATAACTCCAGGAACGATAAGAAAACGTTTTAATTAAATAAAATATTTTAATTAATTTGATTAATTATTTTAAAAAATTTCGTCTGCCATCTACTGCTAGCTATCGGAACTACATTTATAGTGTTCATGTGAATACTATAAGAGAAAACGGTCAAATTACGAAGATATGTGTGTGGCTAAAGTAGTATATTTAAAGAGGTACATTTAAAGAGTAGTACATTTAAACCTTTGTTTCGAGAAATAAAGGGTTAAATTTAATATATGAAAACCGTTGATAATAAAAAAATGTTGTTCCAAAATGATTTACAATTGTCCACTCTGGAAAATGAAAACAATTTATCTCGACAATTTCTGGAAAATTTATGCATCTTGTTTAAAACTTACTCATTATTATTATAGCTTTTTGTTTTTAAGGTTTTTTTCCTTATTTCTCTTTTAAATATTATTATATTTTTTCGCTTTTTATTTTATTATTTTTTCTGTCTATTATTTCATATGAATATCTTTGCAACCTATTTCTTTCTAAGCAATTCTTGCTTTAGTCCATGTATATTTTTTTAAAATATTGATTCTTTAATTATTGGAATTTTGACATCTAGTTTCATTAGGAGGGGAACATAACTATAGAACTAAATTATCGGAATCTTTGAACACTTTTTAAGTTTTCATGGAGCTGCAATTCTATAAAATCTTAAACACTGTAACACTGCTTACCCCTTCTTGATTTTCTAAACTAACCGGTGTCATTTATAAATAGTTATCCATTTTTAACTTTCAAGGTTTCATCTGCAAATTAATTTTCAAAATAACTTACAGAGACGTACCGTCATGTTTGCAATTATGTATTTAAGCACATTAATTTCTATAAAGAAAAGGTAGGAAGATAGGAAGAGTAGTAGTTATAATGGAGTGATTATTGTTAAATATGATTGTCCAAAGAGAATGAAATGCAATTTGGAGAGCATATTGTTATTTTGATTTGGAAATTTATTTTTCAACTCTTATCACTAGAGGTTACTTCAAACTTTGAACACGCATAAATGTTAGATTGAGAAGAGAACAATATATATATATAATTAATGATAAACAACTCGGAAGATTATTTTCAGTATTTTAGAAAATTGCGAAGTTTAATTCTACTTTAAATAGATTTATTTAAATGTTTATTAACAAAGTTGGAAGTAATTGTTTCTATTTATGTGTGTAGAAATTGCTACGTTGATGCCTTTATTAAAGTAGATTTTAATTCCGGAATACTTTATGTTTTATAAAGAAAATGAGTTAGATTGATCGTCCCTGTCCGGACCAGGGCCCTGACAGATAACCGAATAGACGAATAACAGAAGTGTCTTAATATCGGGAGGTTCAAATGGTTGAACTCTGTGCACAATTACTCACAATCAGAAAGCATTGGCGTTGGAAACAAGAAGGTACTCCAGCTCTAATATCTATTCAATCATTAAGAAGCTTGAACAACTTCGAATTAAACTAACGATTATAAACAGGTTCAACTATGCAGTAAATGGAAAATGGTTAAGCAAACACGGATGGATCATAACAGCATGAGTCTCAGCTTCAGTACAGGAGTGAGTGCGCCAATGAGAATGGTTCATCGTTCTTTCTGCTTGCTTATAAAGCAAAGATCAGTTCCGCAGTTATAGTCGATGACATCAGTAGTTTCCACATTAATACATATTGTACTATTCGTAACGAATAAAAAAATATGTATTTGTAGAATTATTAAAATATTTAAAGAAAAGAAATTAATTAGTTAAAAAATCGTTTGGTCATAAAAGAAATTAATTTTAAAATATCGTTTGGCTCTAAAAGAAATCAATTAAAAAATCTTTTGGCATTAATTCTTTTCTAAAGGTTATAAAAATCGAGTGGCAACGATATATTTGTTTTTTTTAACGTTGCCTAGCAACGAGGAGGAATAATTTTTTTTTGAACACGGAATTTGTGTCAGTGAGAGATGTAACATTTTTGATGTAAGTGTATGTGTTCGTTCTACATGTTTGTTCTGTGGAAAACGTCCAATAAACATATTATTTTTGATAAAGAAGGCTCCACAATTTTTCATGCTATTCTGAAATACATTACAATATACACAATAAAGCGCTTTTACCCTGGCTTGGGAAGAAAATGAAGATTAAATCCTTTAAAATTGAATAATACATTTAATTTCACATATATTTAATAGACATATTTAATTTCACAAAACGATCAACATGCACTTCAATATAAGAGTAGTAATGCAGAAAAATGTATTGTAATATTATAAACCTGCGGTTTTTAAACGATGATGGATAACAGAAACTGCCGGTTAATTGAAGTTTTACTATATATGGAAAATTTAAATAGGCATAAAGAAAGAAAACAAAAAGATTTAAAAATAAACCGAATGGGTGCGGGAAATTTAGTTTTGCCTTTTAGATCATGTATTATCGAGAATACTTTTGAAGATATCCCGTCAAGTTTCGGTAATTCTACGGATTCTGCTGGGAATAATATCATTCAATCTCAAACATCTCGTCGATGCATAGGAACTTTTAAAGCATAGGGATTTCTAATGCATAGTCCCGTTTTAAATTAAGGCAAATGTTAACAGTGAAGGTATTCGGATGTCCAATTAATCCATTCTCTCTCAAACTACCTTACGTGGTCAACACTTGAGAAGTTCGCATATTTCTTTCAATAACAAACGAAGATAATCAGTTATCAAATTACTGTTAATGATTAACCCATTATTTACAAAATAATTTAATTTTAATGTATAAAGTTGTACATACACTCTCAGTTATAAAATTTCATGTTTCAAATTAGTTTTTTAAATTTTTAGTTACTTAAAATGCAAATACATTTTCCAGAATGCATTGCCGGTATAGCGTATTTTAAATGCTCAGAGTGGTTAAATAAATAAAATGAAAAATAAACGAAGATTATTTATATATATATATATAAAGAAAAACCAAACATTAAAGTTATAAGGTGTTACAGAATGTACATAATTAGCAGTTTTCCATGTGACTTCTAGTACAAAGAATTCAGTCCTCCTACAAGTTTTTAAAAGCAGTTAACTTTTGGGGCCTGTCTTAAAATTATTTCTGCTGTTTAGGTTTTTTTTCATTAGTGTTTGCTTTTTCAAAAATGTTTTATGTATTTCTAATATTACTACAAATATCTATTTAAGAATTACAAATTAGTTTTGTTTTCAAATGATCGATATCTCATATATTTGTGAGAGGCCGTCTGTACATCGAAATCTTATATCTTTGTAACTGTTATACTCAATGTATTATTTTTTTTTGAATCAATAAAAATTCTACTACGCACACCTACCCAAACTTCAAACCGGAGATTCTTATCCCTGGAATCATGGGTGTGTCGTATAGTAAAGTACAAAGAATTAGCTACAGCAAATCAAGTTTAAATCAACAAGAAAATTTATTTTTTCGGAGATATAAGATAAGTAAAAAGAGAAATTTTTTCTTTGACTAAAAAATTGGACGAAATATTATAACTTTCAATAATTACCTCATTCAAAGTTCGAATCCGATCATCGAAGTTGGATCATGATGCAAAAGTTAGAATGAGTTATGATGAAATAGAGATCTAACAACAAATAATTATTATTTTT
Source organism: Araneus ventricosus (assembly GCA_013235015.1). Taxonomy (NCBI): domain Eukaryota; kingdom Metazoa; phylum Arthropoda; class Arachnida; order Araneae; family Araneidae; genus Araneus; species Araneus ventricosus. Next base: position 28,547 of record BGPR01005068.1, read on the forward strand.
CTTAAAATCTCTACATTGTGTCATTTCAGGTTATTATTTTCTTCAAACTATGAAAAAAAAAATCGATTAGAATATAAACTAATTAACAATTTATCATTTCCGTACGTTGCCTGATATAACTAGAATTAATATGTATTATATTTCACACATAAAATATTGAAATTTATTGTTACGATGCAGGATGGGATTTTACAAACTGCAGGGCAGCTCTAGTGCTGATATATTGAAAAATGCTTTTTCTTTTCAATAATGCTCATTCTGGTACGATCTTCCGAAAAGAAATGAGTAACATTCAGTCAAAATTCCGTCACATTTCAAAGCACAAAAAAGAAGTGAATACAAGTTGCTGGAAAAATAGATTACAGAACTGTTTCACATTCATGACAAAAGCAAAGCATCTAGTTGTGAAAAGATTCTTTCAGGATATATTCCTCAACCTTAAAAAGTGCTGTACTAGGCAATGCATGAAAAATGTAAAAGTTCTTTAAAGTTATTTTAAAGAAATTCTTTCAAATGTTAATGCAATATTCAAAAAGCGCCGGGAGAAGCGAAAGAAAAGGGTTTCGAAATGAAAGTTAGTAAATAGACGAAGTGAAAGTAAAGAACTTTCTTCAGGATTCAAATGGTTCTCTCACTTTTCATTCACACAATGAAGTTAGAGCACGGTTGTTTCTTTAAGCAAGTTACTTTTCTTTTCAACCAAAAAAAGCTTTTAAATAAAATTGAAAGTCAGGGTATCATGATGTGTTTTCATGATGTATGATTATGCATTTTCATGATTTGATTTTCATGATTATGATTCTATGTATTTATGATGTATGTATGATGCATTTTTTGTATTTTATGTAATGATGTATGTATGATATATTTTATGTATTTTTATGTAAT
>BGPR01005068.1:29444-74915 GCA_013235015.1 Araneus ventricosus
TCGGAAGGAGAACATAAAATCCGAAGGAAATTCTGTCAGCTTCGATTACTCACAAAGCTAGAAACAAAACATAAGACTACAATTAAAGTTCAAGAGTAAATAATCGTTAAGCCTTTTAGGACATTTCGAACCAGAAATGTGGATGCTGAACAATGAACGTATTTTTTGCCGTTTGAAAAAAGAACAGATTTAAAACTTTCTCTTTTCCGAAGCTTTTAAAAACTAGAGATAAAAAATAACTTTTAACAAAGAACGAATCTATCGAATGAAATGATTCCGAAGGTAGCCTTTATTAGTTCTGTGAGGAATCAATAAAAAAGTTATTTAACAACTGGCTGCAACGATATTAGACCGGAAAGTGGGAAACAACTTTACCTTTTAAAAACTCGTCAATTCTACAGAGAGAGAAATGAAAAATTTTCGGAACACCAAGTAGATTAATGCTTCAGATATAATCCACTTTGCCTGAAAACTAAGAGTGGTTGATGTCTCAAGGTTTCATTTTAAAATGGGGATTGTGTTGGAGAAGGAGCTTACTTCATTTATATATATATATATATATATAAATGAAGTAAGCTCCTTATATAATATCCATATATATATAATATATATATCTTCCTTTTCATCTGTTTGGCAACAGCAATAACTGGATAGGCGTTCATTCTCCTCGTGGCCACGGTAGCTTTTTCCTGGCCATGGTAAGCGTATTTCGGTTTTTTTCATTATTTTTTATGTATACGGCTGTGTTTATTTATTTTATTCTAGGTCTTTTGTTTTCGGATTTTTTGTATTTGTATTCGTATTTTTTGTTTCTGATTCTTTTTAAATCTTCTTAAATGTATTTTTTTTAATTCAAGCATTCTTCCATTTTTATTTGTCTTGTGCTTTTAGAGGGGATGACGGCAATTTTTAACGGATTTCGTTTGTTGTTAGCAGAAAAAAGCAGAAATTAATATCATGAGCGAGCTTTCCTTCCTGACGAGCTTCTCGCTATGATATTTTTCAATTTTATTTTGGTTTTTGTCTATTTTTGCCATTTTGTCTTGACTGTTTTTGAGTTTTTGTCTTGTTTTTCTAAGTTTGTTTTGATATAATATATATATATATTATAACGATATTAGTATATAACTAACTAATAACATATAATATCATATATATTATATAACATCTCATATAATATTATATAACGATATTCGTTCTATATATATAGAACGAATATCGTCCATCCCTGGAGTAAATTATTCTTGTAATTCCTCATTAGCGATTGCTAATGAGGAATAAACGGATCATCACATAAGTGTAATAGTATATGAGATGAGAGTAAACTCCTTTATATTGTGATAGGAGGACAAATGTATTAATTTAACTTGTCGTCTTTGAAATCCTAATTTTTTTACTGTTACAAAGCCAGATGTAAAATCTAAAAATGTCTACAACAGCTCATATAGTCAGGGCCAGATTATTAAATATGCAACATGGGCCTCACAACTTTTGGGGTCCCCGTTGTGATAATTTCAGGGTAATCTATTATTGTGCTTACATTTGATTTACAAGGTGCATGTACTCAGACATATTCAAATTAAAATTAAGTTTTGTTTAAATTTCAGAATATTGTTATCAGAATTTTCCACATGTTATAAAATTTTTTAACACATCAATGGGGTTAAATATTCTTCGCAGTTGGCTGACTAATTCACGTGTCAACAACTCTGGAAATCTTAATATTAGAATATTAAGATTCCGCCAAAAATGCTTTGTGAATTTTTAAATGTCAAATTTATGTTTAACATAAATTTTAAATTCAAATTTCCTATACGAGAATTAAATTTTAATATTTTTTTGTAATAAAACCAACTCTCTTGTGAGTGATCTCCAATTTAGATGTTTTGTTATCTCAGTTTGTCATGATATGCCTTACTTAAAAGCTTTCCTGTATAGAGATTAATTAAAATCAGTAAGAAATACCTTGGTTTGGAAATTAGGGAGGAGGAAGGGGCCCCCCGAAACTAACATGGCCTAAGGGCCCCCTGCAGAGCTTAATCCGTCCGTCCTTGTAGTTAAATAGATTATGCCACTTCTATATGCAACTAAACTATCTGAGTAAATAACGTATTTCGTGGAATACGGAATAGGCTCCAGTTATATTTCACGATACTAAAAAGAAAGAAGTGAACTTAAAATTTTAGTGGCAATGAAAATGAACAAAGAATAAAATTTGAAACCAGCTAACCTGATCTAAAATCTCTAACCTGAAATATCTAACCTGATCTCTGAAAGCCTCTTCGGTCTATTTTAAGATAATATAAAACAGATATGGCTTATAAAATCGCCACTGGCTTCAATACCGTTTTATATCTTTCTAGTTACAGTTCTTTCTTTTCAATTTTGTCTTCTTTTAGAGCTTGGCACACTTTTTCTAGATGAAAACTACCATTCTTCTGATAGAAATATGCTTTCTTCTTATTGTCGACAGAGTTAGAACTATATGAAGACCTTAAGAGGTTTTATTATATATCTTTTTTGCACTCTTTTCTGAAATGGTTCATTTTTTCCCGGCTGTTAGAAGACGCTATTAACTGTTCTATGAAATACCACTGAATATTTAAATTGCACTCTACGTCAATTTGTTTACAATAAGCGTGTAGGCTAGAAAAAATTCTTAAAGCAATTGAGACATTTCGACTCCTTGCCTACGATATAAGTATGAATGCTTCGTATTTTGTACGATATTTTTATTCTTTCCGACGCGACGCAATATTATGAAGTGATAGAAAATTTTATTCGATCTATTCTGTTTCTAAACCTTGTACTTCTCCTTGTAAAGCTTTTAATAAATCCGGAGATTAAATCCTGTCTGTGTTTTCTTTAAAACTAAATTCATTATTGCTGCACAAATAAAAACATTCGGGGATTTCTTGATCTTGTTCAATAAATAATAAAGTGGAAAATAAAATGGCAATAAAATTAGATTTAGAATTCTGACAACCTGCCGACAATTCTTTAAGTTTATTTCCATCTAAAAGTAGTATAATCACATAACATATTATGATATTTACTCGTATTTAATGGTGTAGGGTCTATGGTAAGATACTCTAATCAAATAAGGTACAATTAAGCTAAATTGCTAGGGGTCGAAGATTGTGCCCAAGAGGCCGTGCGCATCGCCCCTCCATCACTGTTGACACTCTAACCCTAATTCGAGGATTCGCTTTTAATCGAAGATTCTGGATTCTTGACATAATAAAAAAAGTCATCAGGTATGTAACGTGATTTTGCAGCATTAAAAAATCCATTAAGTGCATCTAAAACGAATTTATAATGCAACTTCTGATCTTTGAATGCGTGTCATGGTAAGTTAAAGAAAAATAATACAAATATCGATCATCTACGCTCCTCTTTTAGCCAGTTCTTTTGGACCCTTAAATTCTTCTAAACCAATCCGTAATAGGTATTTAATGCTGAAAACGGAATGAATTTTAATAACTATTCCCAATTTAATCAACAGATGTTTTACGCAAAATTTAGACGCATCCAGAACAAATTCTGTGACAATCAGCACGGCGAACAATTGCATGACTTTTTGACGTCTATGTAAATATTTCACTTTTGCGTCTACCGGAAAACGAATTATTTAGCAATTGGATTTGACAACATTTATAGCAATTGGTGAGTCACGGAATTTCACTTTCCAAACATAAACAACGACCAGATTTAAAAATACGATGAGATAGCAAAAATGGAATTTCCTTTGGACGAGTATTCACCAAATATGGGATTAATGAGTATTCCCCCACCTTCTGGAAATATTTTTAACGGTTATAGCGATTATGCCGAGCTTGACGCCGAAACCATAACGTGCTCTTAAGTCTTACAATTTTTTTGATAGTTTATTTCATCTGAATGTTAAAAAACTTGCTAAATCAAGAAAAAGACCTTCGTCAAAGCCAATAAATTTATTCTGTTCTCATCTGTTAAGGTATAACAAGCAAATGTATTACGTTCAACTAAAAATGTCTTTTTAATAAGATGCGTAGTATCCTCCTTATAACGAACGAAGCGATCAAGATTTGCATAGCTCACCTGATAAGCGTTAGTTTTATATAAATGTGCATTAAATTTATTTTAAAAAGTGGAAAACTATACAAGTTTATGTATAATGCATTTGAACTTCAAGTAAAAATGCTATAATTATTGCTATAAGCCCTTATAACGTCTCTTTCTTTTTTACTCCTTATTAATTATATTGCTATAAAATTAATGTTGCAGTTTGAACAAATATCTAACAATTTCATATTGCCTAGAATGGCTTATGCCTAACATTGAATAGTATCTTCATTATATTTATAGTTTCATTTCTGAAATAGAGAATAAAACTTTATTTCCATGATCACAAATAATTCTTCAACACAAACAATTTCATTCCAGTTCTGGCATCTATCTTTTGTTGTTGCTTTCGTTCTTGTTGTTTCTTTCACCAGCTCAGAAATCATTTTTTACGCGTTGACAGTTCCAACAGCACAATTTCCTATTGCTTGTTTTTCACACTTTTGCCAACTTTTTTCTTGAAAAATGACAGACTATTAATCACATTCCTCTCTGAAATCAAAACCATTTCTCTAGGGTCTGTTGTATTCTCACTTGTTCTCCTGTCTCTTTTAGTTTATAGTATTTGTTAAATAAAGTAAGTAAACAGTTTTTAATCTAAAATATTGTCAACGAAATAAAGTTCTTACTTCGGTGTCATTCTTTCTTTTAATCTAAAAGGATTTTTAATTACAATGTTCATCAAAATAAGAATAAATAAATAAGAAGGATAATGAAACAATCGTCACTAAACGCTACCTTAGTATCTACTAATTTGATTAATTAATTAAAGGGATTTTATGGGATTTTCATCAACAAAGACCATTATCGCCAATTCATTCCAAAGTTCTTTTCAATCCGCTTCAAGAAAGAAAGGAAAATTGCAATCAAAAGATGACCTAAACTATTGCCGATCTTATTCGGTCAAAAAAAAATAGCGCTCCATTAAGTAAGGCTTCGATCTTCTTCTTTCATTGATTTATATATTAAATTTCAATATTTAAATTGACAAACGCCCAAGTGGTATAATAGCATATGATTTTGAACTTTACAAATGATGATGAAAAAGGTTTAACTCGGGTTTAACGTTCCGAAAATCGCAATCATTTTCATTCTTAAATGGCCGCAATGCATCCCTCTGATTCAATTATTTTCAATGATATGTTCATCCGATATTCATAATTTCTTCTTTACAACTGTAATAATTAGTCTACATGTGGATGTAAATGAGTATTGTGTAGGAAAAATTCAAATTGCGATGCGTTAAAAACAGCTAATTCATACATTGCATAAGTATCTATTAGATATTTCGACTAACGGAGAGATAAAAGTAAAGCGACTAAAAAGTATATTTATCTACTATTGCATCCGTTCCCAACCCATGGGCCGCAGTTAGAGTATTAATGGGTCGCGGAAAACTAGTCAAGAGTCGAAGTCGGGGAGTTAATAGGACTTTTTATATTTGTTTTAGGAGAAGACGAGAACAAATTGATCAGATATCCTTTTCAAGATGTCTACACAAAGAAAATGAAAATACCATTAAATGAAGAAGAATTCTTACTTCATAAAAAATTAAACTATCATGTGACCAGACTCTAAAATCATTTTTTGGAACAACGTCATAGTTCATGTTCTGGATAAATGTTGGGTAACAGCATCTACAATTTGCCAAATTTGCGCTGAGGCATTTGATGGGGTTCTCGACCGCTTATCTCTGTGAATGAGATTTTTCAATTTTAGCTCCTTGAAGCATGAGTTCAGAAACAAACTGAATGTAGGGAAAGGCTTGAGGCTGAAACTGTCATGTTTTAATCCAGGTATTGGTTATCTCGTAGGGGACAAAAAATCTCAAAAATTCCATTGAGTTTTCTCACATTGTGACAGCTAAATGATAACATATATATATATGTAATAATCTCACTTAATTTTCTTTTAGATTCTAATGTTATATATTTTAAAATCTTAATGTATTCCAAAATCACTTTTCTTCAACTCCAGTTTCGTTCTATTTCCCGCTCTGGAGGTATATTAAATCTCTCGTTTTGACATATTTATTGATAAAAGAATATTCTAATTGCTTCCACGCGCCAACATAAATCGCGAAATCAGCGACTTATTGTCGCCATGAATTTCCCCTAAAACACTTACGTAATATACTAAAAATAGCTATTATTCCCTTCACTTTGATCACATGTCTATCTGTTAAAATCCCTACCTGAGAAAAAGCAGGGATATTCTGTTCACTTTTGGCTTAAAACTTAAACGATGATGTACGTACATTTCGTCACTCTCCGATAATAAAATGAAAATTTAGAATTTAACTCGGCCTGCTGTTTTGTTTTAACGACTGCAATTATGAATACATTTCATATATATATATAATCAAAAGTTATGAGGTAAGGAAACTCCAATAGTAATTTGTGGACACCCTGTGTAACAACTTTGGAATAGATTTGTTAAGTTAAAATGATTTAAGTGTGAATAAATGCAAGGGACAATTTTATTCTCTCATTTGTAATTAATCAGATTTTCTTGTGCTGTAGAAAATTAATAATTTAATCATATTTCACAGTCTTTCACATGTTCTGAAATAACAGGGAAATATATTCAATTTTGAAATATTTTCTTGACAGTGAAAATTTAAAAAGTAAAGAAATGATTGAGTGTTAATTCTTTGTTAGGCAGCTGTGTTCTTGTATTTTTTAATGATTTAAAATAGAAAAATATAATCAAGAATATTAGAGTATATATTCTTGCTAATCAATTATTTTATTATAAATGTAAACTGAATACTAACTGCTTGAACAATTTCATTTAAAAAGGCGCATCCCTGTAATTAAGTATTTAAATATAGATGGTAATGAGAAAATAACGGGAACGGGGAACATTGTATGAGAAAAACAACAATTGTGGCTAAATTTCCGAAAACCAAGAGGAAAACAGATAAGATAAAAAAAATAACTTTCATGCTAACTTAGGGCAATTTCGCCTATTAAAATGGACTTCTTAAAGATATCTATACTTATTTAATCGATTTTCTGAACAAAGTAATTAAGAATTCGTCCAAATTAAGTCTTAAATGAATGTGACAGTAAGCTTAAAAAAGAAATTGAAGAATTATAGTGGAAACACTTTCGAAAAAAAAAGATTTTTTCTTCAGTTTAGTTTCATTCGACAGTTTTGTTTAAAGTATCTTGACTAATGAAACTAAGTAATTGAATGGATTTTTTTCAGCAAATTATGCATATTCATTGTGACAGAAAATTGAAAGTATTTCTTTTCATCTTTGAAAATGTCTAATAAAGAAAAACTCAGCACCAAATGCATCTGAACAGGTTTTTTTATACTTAGTAATAATGAGAACGTTATGCATATTAAATAATGGGTTGTGAAGTCTCGCTATTTTCTAATTAGTTTCTTAAACGTTTTTCTATCTTTACAAATAAAAAACTATTAAAGATTTGATTGTTACTTATAAAAAAAATGAGCTGTCAAAGATTGCAAAAAGAAATTCTAATTTTATGAGTATAAAACGTGTATAAATTGCAAAAGAGCGTAAAAACGCGTATAATTAACAAAAAAAGTTTTAAGTTTACGAATGACATGTTTTTTTCATTACTTTCTATTCAAAACAATGAAAAAGTGTTAGAAATCGAAGCTTAAGATGATATATAAGGAACAAATAGGCTCAAATACTATTATTTATAATTCATCCATATTGAAAAGATTTATGTGTATGGGTGTGCTCTCTTGAAACAAGCTGATCTGAGTTTAATAGAGAAGCTACTGAGTTCTGATTTCGAAGCCTTCTTCAGCCTTCAATGGCTATAAATTTGTACAAATGTTGTGGAGATTAACCAAATGAAATACCGTGGCATTAATGACCATACCATTGTATTGTTTGTCATGGACACCCATTTTTTATCCATAAACTTTCTTAGTATAAAAGTCTTGATTTAAAGAAAAATGTATCGAAGAAGAAAGAGCATCCTTATCTTTTTGGTTTAGTTAACATTATCTATACTCATTTATTTTTAAAAATTACCACAAACAACCCCTTTACTCGACTTTCCATATTATTCCACCGTATGGAGCGTTTTGGGTTTTGCTTCGTCTTATATTGATAAGAAGATCGATTACTCATTTCATACCAGTTCCCGTCGACAATTGAGTCTAAAATTTAGAGATAGATCTAGCATTTAGACTAAAAAAACCCATAAAGAATTTCTTTTATCTTTTCCGTTGCGTATTTGCGTGCTTACGTGAATATGAACGTTCATTCCTATACCAACAGACATACAGTTTACCCATCCGCGCATTCCGTTCAAAATTCGGCATAGACCTTAAAGTTCTGGTACAAAGATAACATTTTTAAATCCATCTCTCTAGCTTATTGCGTTTCCGAGTTAATGTGTTTCAATATGCAAAAAATTACAATTCGACAGACAGTCAACTTCTTAACACATTTGTTTCCAAACTTGATACAGACTTAGAATTCAGGTGGCAGAACAATATACCACTTATAAATCATTGCGCTTTTTTAGTAATCATGTCCAAATGAACGCGGACGGATAGACATCCCTGCGCGTATTTCTTTTTGAACTTCATTTGGTGTTAAGATCACATACCGTGAGACATTAGAAAGAACGACTATTTATTGTCTTTCATTCCTTATAATAATCATTCAGAAGGTACCATAAGGAAGAGTAAATGAACCAGTTTTTCAGGAAACGTTTAATGACGAAAAATGCGTCTCTGGTGAAGAAAGTATGACATTTCTGCAGGCAAGTCATTTAACTTGTGGAGGATAATAAACCTCGATTTTATTTTGTTGCTATGGATGCCAATCATGTTTGTTATTTAAGCTGTAATTAATTTTTCTGACCTGGGGTAACTTTGCACATAAAAGAAGGGATTCTTTGCATCATGGAAATTTAACTTAAAATGAAACCCAGATGGTTTTTAAAGTTATATATGTATTAAATCATAATGAAAACAATGTTTGCGTTAGCTACAGATATGTCCAGGGTGTATAAAAGGAAGTTAGGGATAAGTAAATAAATGGACTCCTCTCCAGACACCTTATAAGCTTGATGTAACGCCATTTCACAAGTTTAAGGTACTCTTAAAGAACACTTTTCGGTATCCGAAGTGAACAGTTTGTTACAAAAGAAAGGTAATTCTTATAAGCAAATATGGAAATCCCCTAGCTTGCTCCATAGAAAAGAGAAAATTGCAACGCGTAGTCCAGTTCAGTGACTTCGGTTTTCCTTAAATAGATCTTAAAATGATAATAAACGTTTGGAATCGCATATAAACATTTGCTTAAAAAACGATAAACTAGAAAAGTAGAAAGATTCTTTTGTATTCATACCCTTCTTGAAGCTGACGATTTGACACAAAAAAATCTAAAGTGTATGGCAGACATTATTTTTCTGTGTGCGTGTGTGCTTGTGTGTGGATGGTTTAAGCGCACTTTTTGGACCTAGCCCCTGTTGGATGAGGTTGTACTTTAATATTATTTTCTTAAGTTTACTTTTATAATTTTTTTATCTTTTGTATGTTTATTTATTTATTACGGATTTTCGTTAATTTCTAGGAAAGTGTCTATCACCCAAGATGGATATTGCTTGAATGGCATTATAATTTCGTGATTGTTTATTGAAATTACTAATATAATAGCCTAGATTTCACGGTAACGCTCTGACGTCACCAACAATAAAACTCGTGCCATAGACATTACTCACATTCAAGTTGCTGTCACATGGGAATTGAAAGCTATACTTGTGGGGGCGTTCTCAAAAGCGTTCGACGATTTGTGCATAAGTTGCCAGTGGTGCATACTGTATAGTGTACTAGGGGGACTACTTTGAAGGATTCTAAGTAGTTTTCAAGTGAGGCCTACTCAGTGTGAGACTTATTTCATCATTCACCCTACTTATAGGTCACTCCTTGTAATTATCGAAATCCTTCTGAAAACAGTTTAATTTTTTATATATAAAAGCAATTTCTTCTTTGCTCTGAAAAATTTATTTTTCTAATATGTTGAATAACAAATGCTCAACAAGATATTCTTGATACAAAGGGAAAGAAAACGGAGATGAGTTGGGAGCAACCTAACAACATTCAAAGCTCTGAAGACATACAGATAAATTTTCTTGAGCACACATCCACTAAAAATACCATGCAGAGATTAATACAAATAATGAATTCACTATAGGTTTGGCCTAATTAACTAACAAATTGATATAACTTTTGCAATAAAATGCTCAAATTCAGAAAAAAATAAAATTCGTTTTCATTAGGGTTTAAATAAATATTCAAATCTTTGAAAAATAAGTTTGTCAAGCATAATTAAAAAAATAAAATTTTACTAGAAAATAGTACAAATGATGCACTCTGTAAAAAAAAACACCAAAGGAATCTTGACCTAAAAAGAATTGTATTTCGGCAGTGTCTTTAGTTAAACTAAAGAAAACTGATCTGAACTATTCAATTTTACTTTATTAAGAAAAAAAGTAGTAAAACTCACTTAATATAATGGTTTTGCGCCACTTTTCACGAAAATTTAAATATTTCTTTTCTGTTTCCTTTTCTATATTTATTTTTTCTCTTTTTCCTGTGTTACAGAGCGCACCACTTGTGCTAAATACTAGTAGAATTTTGTTTCATTTTGAGCAATAGATTTAGCTCTAGGGTATTTTCAATAGACGAACTTTAAAAATAAACGCACTATATTTACAAATTTTCCTTAATAACAGGCAATATTTCACTTTAAAACACTTCCTGGACTAGTTCCCGTTAGAAAAACAGCTAAATGAAAAATTAATCTGACTTAACGGAAGTAAACAACGCTTGCCTTGTTGTTGATTGGCTGTTATACTACGAAACCTCAGTTCAGATGCTACAGGGTAAATATATTTATACAGAAAGATATCTTGTCAGAAGAAATGAGGTGATTAGTGGTAATTCTTTGTGAAAATATCAACAAGAACTTACCCTACATAATCATTTTAAAAGGAAGGCAATATGTAAAGAGCTTTAAGCATTTTTATTAAAAGTTTTAAAATAAAACACTTGTAGATGAAGAATTATCTTCTGTAGTTAATTAATGTACAAGAGTTCTTTTCTAGTTCAGTTCAAATCTCAGTTTTTAGCTCAGATACAGTTTGTCTTACAACACACTGTTTGACTTTCCCGAATATTTTGAGACTTTTAATTTTAAACTTCAAATATTTCTGAGAAATTCATTAATTCTTGCAACTCTAAACATTTTTTCATGGAGTTTTATAAGTTTGAGTTTATTCAGTTCTAAATACTTTCTGAGTAAAAGAATTTGAACAGAAAATTAAAATCAGCTATTCATATTTTTTTCTTTTTGCATCTCTAGATTGAACGTTTATACAATATCATGCAACTAAATGCTAACTACACAAGGCAAACTTTGGTTGTGTTTGTATATATTAACAAATGCATTGATGAGATTAAGTTTCTTCATCTATATATAATGGTAAAAACATTAGGCAATTCCCCAGTACCAACTACTGTAAAGATTTCGACAATTTTTATTTCCTATGGATGCTTATGATGTATAGATATGCCATTAATGGTAGCCTACCTCCCGCCACCCACCATTTTCGAGAGAAACCGTAAAAACAGTATTCCACTGTACATTTTCTATGGGGAAAACCATCAGAGAATTTCCCATCCCTAACTACTGGAGCAATTTCCTCAATTTTTTTACATATTAAAACTTATGACTCTAGATATGACATCAAGGGTTGCCTGTCCCCCTCAATTTTCAAGAGAAATCGAAAAATAAAATTTCGGCAAAGTCCCTCAGCCTCTACGATCCCCAACTCGCCAATTTTTTTCTCCAAGTTTCAAGGATTACAACAGGATATTAATACTATGGTTGAACAGCTGGTCAAAGAGGGCGGCTAGTTCATATTACAATAATTTCTACTATCTCTTATTTGAATTTTAACCTTATTTATATAGTGAACTATTTGAAATGTTTTGAAATTAAACGAAAATGTATTGGGATCCATTTAGAGTAAATAACCCTTTACTTATGCTTTTAAAAATTGCGCTACTCCGTTTGGGGCAGAACCATTCCATTTTTAAATCAAAGAAACGAAACATTAAATGTAAAACAAACACATTAAAGAAATTAAGTAATCAAAATGTTTTGTAAATGAGTTACATTAATTCTTTGTTTCTAAGTGCCATGCCACTAACCTCCACGTAACTCTCCAGGCTGTCAGCGGAAGGAGGTGAAGTGAAGAGTGGGAGGAACAGTTGCGCGGGAGCGAGGTGGTAGACGCCATTAATGGGATTGGGTCTCTGCACAGAGTGTGCACTTTTTTGTAGGCGTTCTCGAAGTGAACTCCAAGTTAATAAATGTAGGTAAACTTGAAAGTGAATCCTGATTGTTCTTATGTATATATCTCTTATTTAATCGTATATAGTAGAATTAAAAAACTAGTGTGAGGAAAAAAGAGAAATTTAATTAATGACTAGCGTACACAGTTATTACACCAAATATACAAATTTAATCATAATTTTTTTATATTAAACTTTTATCATCAACAACAAAAACGCACCATATCTTTGAATGCAAGTAGTTTTTCTGAAAAAAAATTATATAACTTGAAGTGATTCTAACTTGAACGCAGAAAGCGTCTAGGACAAAATGCAGTAAGTCAAAATCTATTTGCAGAAGAACAGGAAGTAGACGAAAAAGCAAAAGTAATAAACTAAAACCTTGCAAGGCAGTATAAAAATATTACAAACAAGTTCTTTGTCTTTAATTCTATTCACTTCGCAATAATGGTTAGGCTTTATACTTTGTTACGAACAAATAAACAGGACTGGCAAAAAAAAGAAAATATTATCCTTCTAAAACAACTAGAAAGAGGGAAAAATATATAAACGACAAGCCAAGAGAACAAGCAATCACGACAAAGAACCACGCAATATTTTCCGCTTTATTCTTTGAATCTTTACCCCAATTTTTTTTTTCGCTCATCGACTTCTTATTTGTTTTCTGCGGCAGTTCCTCATGTTTTTCATCTCTAACACGAAAATGCTTTTGTCGCCACGCTTGGCGATTATTCATTTGGTTTGGCTTGCGGTTTAAATGCCAAGTTAAGCCAAATTATTGCACCCAAGTTATTCGAGCGGAAAATAAGCACAATTGTTTATTTTTTTATAATAAATTTGCTCTAGAAATAACCCCAAGATGCAAAAAATTATGATGAATAAAATAGAGCCATTGAAAAACCTGTAGAGTTCTCTTGATAATTTCTTTCTGTTGTTTTTCCCAGCGAATTCTTTTTTTAGTGTCATTCATCAATTTAAAATACAAGAGCCAGTCTTTATTTGGTTAACTTGCTTATGGATTCTGTAAGAATAAATAAATCTGCACTTTTCTAATGTTTATACGCTTAATTATTACACTAGCACGCATGGAAGTTATTTAGTGAGATTACAATTGCATTCTGAAAGGACTTCTTTGAATTTAGAGTATTTAAATTTATGCAATGTAAGATGATGGGTTTTTTTAAGGAATTTATTCTATGGTGTTGCTATTGCATTTAACTAATACCTTTTAGTATTTGAATGCAATTTAGAGTAATTCGAATTGCCGCTTTAACACAAACTATCAACACATAATTCCAAAACAATATTTTAACCGACGTATCCGGCTAGCTCACAAGAAGTGAAATGGGCTGTTAAAATAAAGCTGGGCTATAGATAAATGATATTAAATTTATTCTTCTCACATTTTTCCACATAAAAAATTCTGGATTTACCACGATTGCATAACTGACAAGCCACATAATTCAACTCAACACGCATGGCGAGATTTGTCCAACGGGTCCCAGTGAAAGGGAAAAAAGCGACCTTCTCGCACGGACAGTCAAGAGAGTCTGTCTATTGTCCTTCTTTGGTAGCGGAAGGTTCCTGCAGCGCCATCTCTTGGTAAGAGGGCGAGATAAAATATGAGTGTCACATTGTAAATAAATTCAATGCCTTTCGTATTCGACATATTGTAATCAATTATCAGTCAAAGGTACACACATATGAAATAAAAACATATTGTTATATAAAATAAAATTCTATAATTCATTTGAACAATATTTTTCTTGTTTATCTTGTATTGCGTTCAACTATCTATACATATAATTTTCTTATGAAGTCCCCTAGTAAAAATAAAATTAAATGCCACGACGTACATCATCTAACTTTACAATTCAGCAATACAATTTAACTAAATTTCGAAACTTGATTAAATGACACTTATGGTCATAGTCTAGTCTCATTTTGATAAATTAAATTCCCCAACATCTTCGATGTCTGTAATGAACTCACGCACACCTATCAGTCATACAGATTTGGGGATTCGTCGTTACGAATTATCGTTTTGTATTGCAGCCTCAATGAAAGAATTGACAGTTGAAACAAAACATATGCTCTTATCTTAAAAATGGCATTTCATCGGTCATGGAATGCAGGTAGTTGACGCGCGTCCATGTCGGTTTCAAACAGGAGTGTATACCTCATCTGCGTTCCAATGCTTTCATCAACAGGTAAGATCCTCTATCTCTCAACGCCGCCAATTTGTACGATGATTATTCGCAATTGGAGCAGCGTACGGATGGCTTGACCGTGAAATCCATTTGCAAAAGAAATTTTACTGAATCGTGAAATGACGTAATGACGAAAATTTTAAACAATTTCTTAATTTCCTGGAGCAAGGCAGGTTTGGGTCGCTTTCATCCCCACACGGAAATCATTTTTCCAGACTAACGGGGATACTTTTTTCCATCACTATTGCCTTTCAGGGTAGATAAACTTTTACCAACATGGAAGACAAAGTCCATTCTCTCCTTGATTGTCCAGTCCATTAGAGATTTCAGAGTTGATTGGCTATTACTGGTTTTGACTGCCGAACTACATCATCATCAAACAGTCCTTGTTCTTTTCAGCACTCAGACTTCTGGCTCTTTCTTGAACCGAAGAAAACCATCAAATCTGCGGAAGAAACGTTTTCAGACCCATTTATACTTTCTTTATTTCCCTGAAGGGATGTCAGAGTCGATTGTTTATCATCGTTTTTTGATAGCCTAAAACCCTTTCCCGTGGTCTATGTTTCCGCGATTCTTGTCCGTGTCATTCTTGTCCGTGTTATTCGTGTCCGCGATTCTTATCTTAGAATCATTATTGCTCGGGGGATTGTGGAGCGACTCGAACGTTCCAGCGAAATGTCCGTAAATGCTTAGACATCAAAGGAAGCGAGTCGATGAACTGAGATCTCAGTACAGTTCGTATGATTCCAGATTGTGTATGCTAATTGGAACAATGCGTTTTATCAAATTCAGACCTGCAATTAATCCCCAAGGATACAAGTGGATCGCCAAACACCAAATATTGGAACAAAACGTATCAACAGCATATTCAAAAATTCCTTTTCCTTTTAACCACTCAGGCGATAGCTCTCTACGCAACCAAATTTACCTTAGAATTTACAGAAAAATACTTTTCTCACATGTTTTTAATGTTTTCATTTCTCTACGCAACCAAATTTTACCTTAGAATTTACAGAGAAATAATTTTCTCCCATATTTTTAATTTTTTTCATTTCTCCTCATTTCAGGGAAGGGATTGGGACAGAAATCAGTGCGTTCCAAATCACCGCAGCTGATTAATTTGACCTTCTGCACGTTATTGAAATCATAACACAAATTTCCATAGAAGACAACAGGTGAAATTTATGCTGGTAATGACAATTCCACGAATTGTGGACAGGCGTTCAGATCGATAAAATGAAGGCATAGAGTTACCATATTTTTTTTAGTTGAAATCAATACACACCGGGAATTCGCTGCGTTTTAACAACCCTCTTTCATAACACTAGCGCCGACTTTGAGGAAAAGAAAAATATTTTAAGCAGTCAGAATGAAAAGAAGATGCCATTTTTATTTATATTTGGTAATTCAAATTTATATTAATTAAAAACAGAATTAAAACATTACTGGCAAATCTCCAAATTTTAGTTTGAGCTGCTGTCTGGATAAGGAGATTCAGCTACTTTCTTATCAACAATTGATGTAAGAAATGGAATGAATTTTCTTTCATTGGCGGAATGACATCAGTTCCTGTGAATACGTCAAATTTTCTCTATTGCAATCAAATTTCTCTCTCGTCACATTCACTCGCGTAAATCTAGAAAATTTAAATATCCGGACACTAGTCTAGAAGTGAATTTGAAATCTGGACGTATGGTAACCCTATGAATACAACTTCTTTTTGCATGGACACAAAAATTTTTAAATACTAACGGAATTTTAAATAAACTTTTAGTTGGTATATTAAAGAATACTTGGCATCAATAAATGCATTACAAACAAAAATCCAATAATGTTGTGACGATAATTCCTCCGATCCTCTTCCTCGAAACTTATTCATTACTGCTATTACTTCTCTCTGCTGCTAAAACAGTTTTTCTCAGTAAAGATGGTTTGAAAAAGCATTCAGGGAAACAAGATCCTTCCTTCACTGTCGCTAAGAGGTTCTTGTTCATAACTCTTTGAGAGACCTTTAAGCTAAGCACCAGCTATTACACAGCATAAAAGATTTAATAGACCAATCATTGCAGTGACATTGTACATCTTAACGGCGGTACTAAAACATATAACAAAAAATAGAGGAATATCGCAGGAACTTCAATGGACTTTTTGTTCTGTTCGGGAAAATAATATCCAGGCCATAAACTCTTACTGAGGAGGGCATAAACTCTTACTCTGTAGGCTCTTGAGTGTACTAGTAAATTTTTCTCAATTGTGCTACAGAAAGCCATTTACATAGCGTTTTGTATGGGGAATGAAATTTATTGAGCGGTCCACTTTCGTTGTTAACTACTGCGTTTAGTGTAATCTCTCACTTGCTAGTTTATGAGGCAGAGAATTATAGTGTTGTTTTTTTAAAACTACAGAAGTTAAGTTCAGCTTCAAAAACCGAATGATTGTCTTTGTCATAAAATCTTACCAGATCCTGCCTTTTTCATATAAATATCATCTATCTTGATTTCTTTGTTTGTTTATTATTGTATATATATATATTCTTCTTTGTTACGTTAATGGTTTAAGAGTAATTATTTGTTAAATTGATCTATAACATTCCATCACTATCTGTAGAAAATATTATAATTTTATCCAGTAATATTTATAGGTATATGAAACTTTTATAAAAACTTTGATTTTCTCATCTGTCCATTTTAAACCAGCGGGAGTGGTCTTCCCAAAATTTTCTCATACACATTCTAACAAAGGTGTCTTTCCCGAGTCCACCCGCATTTAATTTGCGGAGTCCACGATATATTATTGATATTGTTATTGTCTTCACAGAACGCTGCAATACGAAAGGGCCAAGAATGTAAGCAAGATAAAATTCGCCAAGTCAGTAAAATAACGCCAAAAAGGAGCCAAGTTTACGAAGGTGTGTGACATACTAAGATATGCAATTTGAACGCATTTGTATCAACTGATTGAAGCCGAAATTGGACACGGGTCTACAATTAAGGTTGGAAGACGAAGAAGCTCCAAATTTCATTTAACTAGGTCTTTGTGTTAATCAGTTACAGTGTACAAAAGTATGCGAATATACAGACAGATAGACAGTGTGGATCTCGATGGATTTGGACCAAATTTTGATACGAAACCTACATTTCGTATGATAAAAATTTGTACCAAATTTTATTCTTCCAGCTGTTTAAGTTTCTGAGTTATCGTGTTCAAATTAACGCGGAACGGAAACAGACGGACTTCCCGTTATCCGAAATTTGATAGAAACTTAGAAATTAGGTGTAAAGGTCACATACAAAATTTCATCCATCTAGCTTTAATAGCATTCGAGTCATCGTGTTCACAGACAGACACACAGACAAATATACAGACAGATAGACCGACATAATTCCAAAATTTTGTTTTTCTGACTCAGAGAGGTCTAAAATGTGGAGATTCATCAAAATATCGAATTCGAATTTTTTGATGATCAGAATACTTTCTCTTTGTATACTTCGTATACGAGAAATTAAAAAGGATTCAAAATTTTTCTAATCATATGAAAGCAATATCAGTAATAATACCTAAATAATATAATAAAACGAGTATACTTTCAATTTAATGTTTTTTTAATATATCCTATCTAGCTGTCTAGCGTAATCATATCAGTCAAAACGGTTGTTATGGCTAAAATATGCAGATAAATAGATTAAAAAAATATTTTAGTTCAAATGTATTTTTTGAATATAAAATAGTTTCCGTCATAAAATAGTATAAAACACTCTTCAGTATAAACAAAATCATTAGCTCATGCAACATCGCAATATTGCTATTTTACTAGGTTTTAAATTTTTGCAATAAAAAGAACTAAAACAGGTTACTAGTGTTGCCATGTATGAAGATAAAATGCAATTAGTTCAATTATCATTCGAAATATATATTTACCACATACTTTTAAAATCATATTTTATGGAAATACCTAATCATATCAATTATTAATAAACCCTTGCAAGATATATGACACAGTAATAATATCAAATACAATGTTTATTAATTTGTCTCTTTAAATTTAATTGCGTCGATTTTTGATTAAAAATTATCTTAAGAATTTTTCAGAATTCACTCTTTTCTTTCAAAGAGGTATAAATTAGAACTGATTCCCAAGAAAATAAGTAATACATCTTTGAATAATTATTTGAAATTTCATAAAATATAACAGAAAAATACTTTAACTTTGTAAAGTATTTTTCAGCTTGAAAAATTATATTGCAATCTATTTTTATATTATCATTTTTCCATATTAAAAAAAATAGAATTTTCTTCATAATTATCTTTTTATTGCTATAAACAGAGTAAAAGAAAAAAAAACTGATGCTTTAAGCTTATTTTAGAACATCTAAATAAAATACAAAGAACAACTTGTGAATTCTAAGTTAAAGATCAAACCTCCATTACTGTTCTATAAATCGATGATGGAATTCCAAGCGAATACAGCAATCTCATATTTCAAAAATCGTTGCAAAATTTTTCTAAAGATTCATTCGCCCTTTATGTTTTAAATATCTTCTAAAATTCAATAAAAATAAACTTTGAAAAGACAATCTACCCTCAGAGTTCGCTGCTAAAAGATTTTTTTTTTCTTTTTCAGTTGCATTTTCATCTTCCATAAAAGATAGCCAGTTCAAAATCCACTCTCGGTGCTGAGAACAAAATTCATTCATTGTCAAATAACATTCGGATTCATGGTGCGTGTGTCTTAAAAGACTTCTCGACTCCTGAAGGTGAGAAGAAACGGCAGTATTTTCTTTTAAATTTGAATTGTCTTTCCCCGTCCTGTTTCGTGTGAACAATCCAGGCTGACATGAAGTTCCTTTGATTTTTTATTCCTCCTCTGATATTTTCTTTCTTTTCTGGTTCCACCCATCGTCTTCTTTATTTTGCTCGAATGTTGTTTAGAGAAAAAAAGGGAATGTGAAAAAAAATGAAAGGACTTTTTTTGTGTTAACATACTTTTTTGTAATCGCGATAGAAAAGGGAATTTGATGATTATTTTATAGATTACATTTCTCAGAAAGAATCCAAACTGAAAGTATGTTTATCTTCATCTAATGCAAAATTCTGAAATTACAATACAGTCTTGTATTGGTTTCACATCGTAACAACCAAACGATCTTAAGTACCTTACAAATTCCGATATGATACCATGTTTGCGTTATGGAAGAAATCTCGATGGCCACGTTCCCCCGTTTAGGGGGCTTGTTGGACGCTTAATCATACATAGCAGCCGAACGTCCTCCTGCTGGTTATGTGAGGAAGTTTAACCCTCTGACTCCTATGCCGGCCGTAACCGGCCATGCAACTTCTATACTAGTGGGACGGATTTCGGCCGGTTGCTGTTTCGAAAGGGGGGAGAAGGCAGTTGAGCGAATGGTCACTAAAGGGACTCTTAAGGGAGAGATGAGAGATGAAAGGCCTGTCATTCATATCTCCCCCTCCCTCAGTGAGGAGAAAAGTGGAACGGGGCGGACGAATCTATTCCACAGATAAATTAGTAAGCAAACCTCCGTATACAAGTGTACTCAGATTTTGAGAACTCTTAGTAGTCAGCGGGTTAAAGAAAGGTAGGGCGTTAGCTCAGGTGTTGTCTTCGTCATCTGAACGCAGTTGAAAATTACGAGATCCGTCCTACAATAGCTCTAGTATTGCTACAAAACCGGGCTTTAATCTAACAGAATTAAACTAGCAAGAATGCTCGACTCATGTCAATTGCATTGTAGGTCTTTCAGACTAAGTTTTTTAGTCTTAAAAAGTGATATTTTTCCATTCAATTCCGCTTCTACAATTACGACACATTTAAAAATTAATTTATTATTTTTTGTCGTCAGATCCGTAATCAACCCAAGCTCCGTTCAATGCCATAAAATAAATGCAAGCCATTATAAACAAATGGGAGCACTATTTTATCGAAAACATTTCAGGTTAATGCACTTTAGCACTTTTACATCTTTTTTGAAATAAAGGTGTTTATAAAGAGTGGAAGAACTGTTTTGGTGAACAAGGATCAAATCACACTGAAGTGAGATGTAAAAGAATGGGAAACGTATCTGTATTCTTGGCAATGAAGGAATAACATTGACACAGAAAATCAATTGTATTGAAGGAATCGTACGACACATAGCCTTCTTTGTTATTTACGTTTTTCAAAATGTAATACCCTTTTCACTTACGAAGTAATGTAAAATTTTTGTGTAAAATATGCTAGTGGAGGGTACATCATGCATCCTCAATACAATTTCCAAACAAAAAGACGCTTGCCTTTCGAAAAGAAATCAAAATATATATACAGTGTCTGTACATTTTCATATCATTCAGAAATAGGAAAAATGTGAAAATAAGAGTGAATAACACATTCGAGAGCCATATAGAATTCATGTTTGAAATATCATGAGAGAACACCCATTTTGTAAAGTCTTCTCTTAATAAACTTTCTATCGCTCTACAAGAATCTGCTAAATAAGTTGCTCATTCTAGAAGCTTGTATATGAAATTAGTGAAATGCTTATATTTTTGTTCTTATGAGAAAATAAATTTTCGGAAAGGACTAAGAAATTTGAGTTTATGAAACATCTGAAGAATCTAAAGCTGATATCTCTCTATAAAGGAGAAGGTCTGTGTGTGTGTGTTAGCATTCTACAGGACAGACCGCTGGACTTAGACCTACAAAAGTTGGCACAAACATACCTTGGATGGTGGGAATGTGCACCTCGGAACCGCTTTTTGAAATTTTAATTAGTTAAAAATTAAGCTAAATTTTGATGTTTTTCCTCAATAACATCCGAACATATTACATCACAAAAATTATTTTGACACCATCTGAAAATTTAAGACCATATCTTTTCAGTGATATCAATTAAGTTGTCGTAGGAATTTCTCTCGAATTTTAATTAATTTTTGAAAATATTTTTGACAAAATTTACAACAATACGTTATATTGTTGCAACGCAATTCAAACCTTTCTCATTGTTGAAACAAATATTTATTTGCGTGTTTTTCTTCCATTTTTGAAAGCTAAGGTAATGTCTTGAAGTTTAATGCTATGTTCTAATAAGTATATTTTCATCCAGCTAACATGCTCCTGGAAGTAAACTGTCCCGCGTCATTTTAATGCTGAAATCAAATGCCTATTTTTAAAGAGAAATACGAGAGTAAAGTTTATGTCGACAGCGCGCATTTGGATGTTACAATTATATTCCTGGTGAAGAAGCTGGTCGCCAAAGGCGGCTAGCAGTCAATAAAATATAAAAAAATGTTAATAAGCGTATTTTCACTGGAAGTGGAAAAGTCGTATATCCAATTTCCATTTGGCATGAATTCGAATATTGGTATCGACAACGGATAACAAGTAGGCAACGCCAAAATGTAGGATGTCTGTTAAGATACATAATACGGTAAGGAGAGCAAACACGAGATATAAAAGTTCGAAAATGAAAAAAAACTATGAATTCTACAGTAAAAATGAAAAAAACCTATGAATTCTACAGTAAAAATGAAAAAACGATGAATTTTATGGTAAAAATGAAAAAAAAACACCTAAGAATTTTACAGTAAAAATGAAAAAAACTATGAATTATATGGTAAAAATGAAAAAAACTATGAATTTTATGGTAAAAATGAAACTCGTTTCAGTTTTAAGCAGTTCATATTTAGTTATAGCCGCTTCAATGCAATGCTTACCTTAGCAGGGCTAACAACTAGTGGATTTCAATCAAATGGGAGATTTTGATATACGACCTGGCATTTATTGACTTAGTGTAGAGTTGAAAACTGCAAGGAAGTGTTGCTTTTCCTACTTTTCTTTTAATTTCTTGTCTTCTAGAGATTATATTTCTCATTAATTCTGAATATTTTGCGAAAATTAGTCAGTGTTGTGCTGCATCAAATACAATTATATGAGGATAAAATAATATTTTGTGATAAAAATGAAAATCAATTCCAAAAGAGAAATATGTATATATCGGTTTCCAAGACTGATTGGCATTTGATTGTCCGAAAACCAACTGTGGCTTGTCCTTTTCATAGTACTAATAGTATATATTTCATATTATTAGTAGAATATATTTCATAGTAGTAATATATTTCATAGTAGTAATAGTAATATATATTTCATAGCAGTAATAGTAATATCAAACTATATTTTGTATTTCATTTGCATGATTATTGATAAGGTAATTTTATTTTAATTTTAATTTTTAGATCTATATATGCACATATTGAAAGGCTAACATGTGTTCTGATTGTTTGAAATATTTAATTTTATATGTATATTATATGTAACAGAATTCAAGGCTGGGAAAAAAAGCAATCGTGACAGAATACCACAAAATATTTTCTGCTTTTCCTCTAAGATATTTATCCCTACATTACTAGTTTGTTGCATTTAGGTTTTTTTTTTTAATATTCTGCTTGTGTTCGGATCTGTTATTACCATTGCAGGACGAATAGACTAGCTGCCAAACTTGGTGATTTAATGTTTGTTTAGCCCTTTTTATACTGTCGTTTATTGACAGTGGAATTTATGTTTTCAAGTTATTGGGGAAAGAAATACAGGATTTTGCATTTATTGATAGTAGTACTACCTATCGGCAGATTGTTGTACCAAACAAATTGAAAAATATTACGAAGTGTTAGATATCCAAAGCTTAATCCACTGTGACCTGCATTTAGCCTTGCATAGCTCAGTGACTTTCAGGTGTTTAATTTCGATAACCAAGTTTTTCAACGAAAAGAATCAATTCCATAAATGTATTCAATAAATAGCTTTAAATGTTCTTTTCCATCTTGAACATATTTACATACCTGAGTTAACAAATACTATAAACCAAACGAGACATAAAAACATGTGAGGAAACAATAGCCGTAGCAGAATGGCTTTGCTTTAAACAGGAAATATGATTAATAGCCCAACAACTTTTCAGAAATAAGTTGGCGAAAGTGCAAAAAAAATTCAAGCAATAGAAAATAAAGACTCCTCTGTTGGGAAGTGTCAACACATGAAAAATGATTTCTGAACTGGTGAAAAAAATAAAGGTCAGCACTGAAATGGAATGGTTATAGTTGAAGAATTGTTTGTCATGATTCAAACAATATTTTCTTCTCTATTTCTGAAATAGCCTTTTCAATACTAGTGAAAGTGTTTATCAGTTGAAAAATAGCAGTGAATTTAAAAATCTTTTATATAATAGTTCATATTAAGCTTTAGTTTTTCACACATTATAATTATTGAGTGGAAACTCACGAAATGATATTTTATAAGTGCTTCAAGGATCAATTATGACACTATTATAATTTGGAATGCGTTATATAGAGTTTAAGTTGCGTTTATTGAATAATGTGTAAAAATGCTTTTCTCTTGTAATTTTAAATTAAAAGGTCTCTAAGTGGATGTAGCTAATTCTATCAAAAATGAAAAGCTTCAGAATGTAGCTGAATCCCTGTTTATTATAAATATGAGGATTTATCAATGACATTGTCAGCAACCAATTTTTTTTGGAAAATTAAAATAGATTTAGCAGCATTTAAACCGTGAAAAACCATATTATCTTAGAAAAAAGATTTTCACTTCATCAGCTGCTTTCAATAAAAAAAATGGTTATTACACCGTGGAAACCAGCGAAATTTACAATTTATGAAGAATAATATTTGAGGTGAGAAAGAAACAACCTATGGTAATGGTCTGAAGCAAAACAAGGTGATGTTAGACTTTTGATTTATATACTATTGCTCTATTTCAAGCATGTACAGTAGGGTGGATCGCTATTCTATGAAGAAAAAAATTATTATTAATCAAAACCTACCTACGCGGAAAAGATGTTCTATGGTAAGGAGATTAAGAGAAAAATAATAAAAATAATAAATTCAAAATTTAATACTGCCGAAAGGAGGTTGAATTTTCGAAAAAAATGGAAAAAGACTGAATTTTGATTATACGATTTAAAAAATATTATTATTAATTAAAACCTACTTATGCGGAAAAGATGTTCTATGATATGAAGATTAGGAGAAAAATAATAAAAAATTTAAATTCTAAATTTAATACTACCGAAAGGGGGTTGAATTTTAAAAAAAATGGGAAAATATTTAATTTTGATTATTGATTATTCGATTTTAGATTCGAAATAATTGCTTTTTTGATATATAAATAACCAAAAGTGTTGATTAATGAGTAGTGAGTAGTATAATGTACATTGCAACATTTTATGACTCAGATCCCCCTCCCCACACCGTCAAATCAGTCCGGTTAAACAACTAGAGCAGTACGCAATGACTTTGCATGCTTTCAGAATTCTTCGAAGGACTAATTCCCTTATGTGATTTCTGTCGTCAGCTAGCATTGATATCAGGACATTTTCTCGATGGCCAAAAAATCAGTTACTTTTAATAACAGGATCTATGACATCCTTCAAATCATTCGAGAAATAACGCGATAGAACGATAGATTGATGCAAATGCTGTGCCTCATAGATTAATTATGGTTTCGTTTCGATCATGAACCAGATAGACGCATAAACTTTTGCAATGAATGTCGTTAATATCAATAAAGCCTCGGTTGAATTTTCGTGAGCTACATTGAACATGAGAATTCTGTTCTAATTCTAAGCCACCTTGAATGGCAAACTTTTCCAGGATTTTTCTTCGACAGACATTCTCTGCAATGTCAGCAGTTTATGACTTCACGAATTTCCATTAAGTACTGTTCATCAGTACTTAAGTCTTTCTTGTTAGTCACATCATACACCGTGTTTTCTATTGGCGTGGATGAAACTACAGATAGCTTCTCGCATCCGGCCAACGATTTTCTTATTTCGCCTGTCAGGCTTCTGAGCCCAGTTGTGGTTCTATCCACGTGCGCGAAAAGATGACACAGTGGAAGCTCGTTGGCGTGTAACTGGCACACAAACCATTGTCGTGGACGATTCAGGATCAGTTCCATGTTACGTATAATACCTCCTTTGACACCTGTGTTAAGAGATGTTCCGCCGCAACCAACTTTGTTACATCTATGTCATTGTCAACGCATGACAAAAAAACTATTTATGTTATTTCCAATAATTTGCGCTCTCCCGAAATTTACAGACACGTGGCCGATGTACTCAGAGACTGGTTCTTTTACCAGGCTTATGTGTTCTTCTATTATGACTTTTCTTCTGTTGTCTTCCATTGATAGAGTCCTGTCTTTTCGCCCATCGAAGTAGAAACCAAACTGGTCATAGTATTTTACGACCTGAGACAATAGAATGGTCCTTGCCTTTATTCTCCCACGCCGAATTTTATTTCTGTCAACAACGTTCAAAACATTGCTTTCTGAGATAATGCCCACATCTTGATGCGCAGATGACACGATGGAAGCGCCTACTCGGTCAGAAATACCAAATCGGTCTGATGTTCTAACTGCAGCTAAAACTTCTGTCACTACAGGTGTGACTGTGGGGAAGATTCCATGAAGTACCACTTCCGACTTATGGAGGGGTGGCAGGATAAAGCAGGAGACAGAAAAAAGATGGGATTGCCTACTGCTCTAGTTGTTTAACCGGACTGATTTGACGGTGTGGGGAGGGGGATCTGAGTCATAAAATGTTGCAATATACATTATACTACTCACTACTCATTAATCAACACTTTTTGTTATTTATATTTAAAACAAAGCAATTATTTCGAATCTGAAATCGAGTAATCAATAATTAAAATTAAGTATTTTTCCATTTTTTTCGAAAATTCAACCCCCTTGCGGCAGTATTAAATTTTGAATTTATTTTTTTAAATTATTTTTCTCTTAATCTCCTTACCATAGAACATCTCTCCCGCATAGGTAGGTTTTGAAATTCTGAAAAAAAATTTTCGATCCACCCTAATGTACAGTAAGAAAGAAAATATTATTTCATGAGAAATAGTACATAATTTAAGTTCTGCAGTTTCAATTCCTGCTCTAGTTGCAGTAAGCAAAAAAAATTTAGTATTCCATTTAATAATCATGGTAGAAGTTTGTGTGAAGTATTAACTACAAACTTTATTCTTATTCCTAAGAAAATATTTAACTTATATTTATACCAGCTTCTTATTCCTGCAAAATAAAACCTTAGGCAAATCAGAGAGATGATATATCACATATCATACAGAATTCAGGAATAAATTCTATTGGAACATAAGTTAAAAGGCGGCCATCTAACTAATTTTTAAATAAAAAAAATACTTATTCTCTATAGTTCAGTTGAAATCAGAGACTTGAGAAATATTTCCTTTCAACCAGATTGAATTGCAAAACTGAAGTAAAGAAGCTACAGAATATTTTTATGGAAACTCAAAAGAGTTAGTCTGGATGTTCGGAGCATCAAATGCGGTGAAAGCTTTCCCATGAAGTTAAGTTATTTTTTTCTGAAAAAACGATAGAATAGATGATAGATTTATAAAATAATTGAATTCAGATTTAATTTGAAATGTCGGTTTTATAAGATGGTAAGCTTAATGACTTAAAAGTACAAATTATTTATCAGAAAAATCAGTTTTTCATTTTGTTATTTTAATACCCTGTTTCGAAACTATACGAGGGCTATTTCGGGACTGACTTAGAAATTTTCAACCTTAGTCTGATGAATAAGATGGCATCTTACTCGGCGACTCCTATCCAAACTTCCACACATTACTTCAGGCAGACATTTCACCTTCGTCGTCAGATTTACCATTCACCAGGCGTTCATATAAGGTTTAAATTTTGTGAAAAATGGCACCGAACCTAGGTCACTCCATTGCCGAAGGAAAGACTTTGCCATTTTTCCAAAGTGGTAGGAATATCCCCTGAGTATGTGAGATTCCCCTGTGTGGGAGACACGTCATGAGGGTTTAATGAACATCTTCAACAGTTCTGAAGTAGCGACCTCCTAGGTGTTTTTTCAACGGTCCGAAGAGATGGAAATCACTTGGTCCAGGGTGTAGGGAAGGTGTTCGAATAAATCCCGTCGGAAAGTTGTGCCAAATAACGCCTTACAGAGGCCAAATGAGGTGTGCGTTGCCGTATTGCATCAGAGCACTTTTCGAGATCTGCCTCAGTCATTTAAATGTAGGAGCATTTTCTTTTTCCACGACCTGTTTGGAAACTATACGAGTGCTATTTCGGGACTGACTTAGCACTTTTCAACCTTAGTCTGATGAATAAGATGACATATCACTCGGAGATCCCTATCAAACTTTCACACCATACATCAGGCAGACATTTGATCTCGTCGTCAGATTCACCATGCACCAGGCGTACATATAAGGTTAAATTTAGTGGAAAATGGCATTGATCCTGGGTCACTCCATTGCCGAAGGAGTGACTTTAACATTTTTGCAAAGGGAGTAGAAATATCCCCTGAGTATGTGAGAGTCCCTTGTGTGGGAGACGCGCCATGAGAGTTTAATGAACATTGGTAACAGTTCTGAAATACTGACCTCCCAAGTGCATTCTCAATGGTCTGAAGAGATGAAAATCTCTTAGTCTAGGCTGTAGGGAAGGTTTTCCAATAATTCCCATCGGTAAGTTGTGCCAAATAACGCATTACTGAGGCCAAATGAGGTGTGCGTTGTCGTACTGCATCAGGACAATTTTCGAGATCCGACTCGGTCATTTAAATGCCGAAACCTTTTCTTCATTCATGCGCCAACGACGTTTCCATCAACGCCTCTATCTCTTAACTGAGAATTCGCAGCATTACCTCAAAACTAGCTCCATTTACCGGCGGCATTTGAATGCTACCATCGTCTGAGATATGTACACAGGGAATTTAATTCCAACGGAGAATGTTTTGAAATTCTCACGCATATTGAGCTACATGTGCGTCCATGGATACATTCTTTTCCCTTTTATTACGTTCTTCGGAGTAAACCATTAGGAATTTAATCTCCTCTTAAATGGAATTTAAATGTTTGTTCTCTTGTAACATTATTTATTGTGTGATGTCCTGTTTGATTATCATTTATAAAGAATGGAAAAACTAGCCAACTCCACGATAGTTCCACACAGCGGTAAATCATCTTCCAATCACTTGAAAAGGAAAGCACATCCTGGCCAAAAATCCATGTTCTAACCCTTAGACCACCAATAAGATATATATGTCCCAGGCACAGAGTAAAAATGGCTGTCTAAGAGTTAGAAGGAAATTTGGCGATTCTGCCGTATCGAATTATATATAAGTATGTTCATTTTAATGCATCATTAGGGTACAAGTTCCAACAAACATCTGTAATGAAATAAGAATTTTCTGTATATATTAACCACCTTTCTGTAGGAAGCAATGGTGCCTAGTGGTTCTCGGGCCAGAGAGTTCTTGTTCGAAACCCTATTCCACTGAAGATCCGTTGTTTATTGGGCCAGTTGAACGTTAAATCATGCGTATGGGATCAAACATTCCCGCGTTGGTGTGATGCAAAAGCTTAGAGAGGGGGATGTCAGCTCATGTGTCATTATCGTCATCTGCCGGCGGTTCAAAAATGCGAGGTCTACCCCAAAATAGCACTCGTGTTTCTTTCGAAAACAGAACTTTAATATAACTAAAATAAGCCAAACACCTTCCGGAATATTTAAAATAATATTGCAATTCAAAAATATAACATAATTTATTACCCTTTGAAAATATTAACGCCCGAATGCCATGCATTGCCTTTAAACAACGTACCCAGTCTTGTCTTCCAAAATATAGAGAATAAGACTGAAGCTCTATTGCCTGTAACTGCCAATCGGAAACACACTGAAAATGAAGTTAAATAAATTCACAAAATGTAGATGGCAAACTGTGTGATGATGAAAAATAAAAATAAGTTTATATTTTAAACCTCCGGCTGCATCTTTTAACGAAGGACAACGTTCCTCCCATTGGGGTTTCAGGAAGGAAATTGATTCACTCGCCAAAACACCACAAAACGTTGTATGGGAGATCCTCTATATCTCGGTAAATGCATATGTTGAAAACATGACTAATCTCTTATTTTAGAGATAAAGGGTAACAACAGAAGTTACCAAAAAAAAATTGAAAATCGGAATTGTAGATCAGCCTCTACTGAGTCGCAAAGTTGGGCAAAAATACGCATGAATTGGTGACGCGACCCTCTATATGTCGGTAACTACATATGTTGAAAACATCACTAATGTCTTATTTTAGAGATAGAGAGTAACAACAGAAGTTACAAAAAAGTCTTACGAGAAACAAAAGAGTCACGCGAGTAAAGTAGTCATGCGCCTTTAACATCAGCGGCTGCTTGAAAAGACAGCCTCCCGTCATTTTTTTTCTTTGTTTGTGCGCTTGAGAATATCATATTTTACTCTATAATGTTGAACGAAAAACCTTATCCTTATTTTTAGTTCTTAAAATTCATCTGTGCTTAATTATATAGAATTTTATCATGGAGATTTTTTTCTGATCTAAAACCCAGTGTTGCCGATTGTTTGCAAACTGATTCTTAGCCATAAACATTATTTAAAACAAAATAGGAGTTTTTAAAGTTTTATTCCCATGCTTTATTCAGGAAATGAAAGTAAAAAAAAACAATTTTAAATCAGTTCTCTAAAAAATCAGGCATTTAAGGGTTTAATGGTAGATAAGGCGTTTCTTCTCTTCATCGAATAAAATCAATATAGCGAACGTTTAAATCCTTTAGCTTCGATTCTCAAAAATAATAAGCGGTTCCGTTCTGAATCTCTCTCTCAGCTCCTTCTATGGATTCAAAGTTCAATGTCGTCTATTGGCTATTCTACGTTTTTCAGGTTCTAAGCGCGAATTATTTTCAATCTATTCTTCCTTAAACGAGCAAAATACATTGATTGCTCACCGTTCCGATTTCTGGTACAATGTATCCAAAAAGGCAATCCTGCTCTTGGAAATAAAACGAGGCGTCTGTTTACTCTTAAATCTGAATTGGCGTTTGCTGATATGTTTCGAGAGAGGTAAAAACTCCATTATGAAGAAATATTTTGACATAAACGTACATCCCTTTATAGTGGTGTAATAGGGTGTCGGGGAATGAAAAAATTATGTCGCTTTTCGTGGTAAATTAAAACGCTAATAGCTCCGGAACCAAATAACATATAGAGTTGGTTTTAATTTCATTTAACAGAGAAAGGTAGACATTGAAGATTTCAAAAAGAATACTAGAATTTGGAATTACTGTTTAGTCACAGTAGAGTTGTAAAGTTGGTGAAAATCACGAACAATTTTGCTGACGTCACAGCGACCGATGAGCGCGCACGTAATGAATGACCAACATAGCTTCCCGCGCTTTCTCAAATCTAACTATCTGGCGGCCTCAGTCTCTTGCTACAGTGGGTTGTGAGTGGTATATTAACTGATTTTCCAAATTTTGTTCCTACATATTATCCAGGTACATTAGGCAATTCATTCATCGATCTTACGTTCACGCGAAATATTAATCCACAATTGTTGAATTACGTTTGCTATTTCTCGTATCATCGTCCGATTTTACATAAGATTGTTACTAAATAAATTGTACCCATTATTAATAAAATGAATAAATATGTTAAATATGAATCAAGAATTCTTTTCGAGGAAAAAAATCCAAACAAAATCTCTAATCAATCGCATAAATTGAGAGTTACAAAGAGCTACTCCAGTCGCATAATCTCAGAGTCACAAAGAGTTACTTCAGTCACATAATCTCAGAGCCACATAGAGCTATTTTAGTCACAAAGAGCTACTTTAGTCACATAGAGCTACTTTAATTACATATAGCTACTTTAGTCACATGGAGATAGTTTAGTCAAAGAAAGTCATAGTTGAGTAAGGTAAGTAAGTTTACGCCCCTCAATTCCAGCGGCCGTTTCGCAGAGACAGTCTCCTGTCGAATTTTTATTTTATTTCGTGTTCTCATTCTGGTTGTGTTCCTTTTCACTTTCTCTAATACGACTACTGAAATATTTCTATCGTCAGAGCAATTTGAACACGAGATTTTTTCGAATCTAACTGAGTCTGATAACTCCATTTCTGCAATTATGACGATCTGTCTTTCTGTGAACACGTTGACTTAAAAACACTATGAGTTAGATGAATGAAGTCTGATTTGTGGTCTTTTCATCAAAAGTGTAGTTATCTTTGATTTTTTGGACGGCCGGAAAGCTTTTCTGTCCATCCATGCTCATGTCGGCATGAAGACTTAAAATCGCATACAGCAAGGACAATGATATTATCCTATTGTTTTTCATCAGAATTGTGGGTTTGTATCCAATTTTGGATCAAAATAGCATTTGTAGCATTTTCTCTTTAAAATCTAAAGCGCACAAAAAGTTCCTTCAGTTTCTTTGTTGGCACATATTACTTCCGAATTGCGAAACTGCAAATCCTTTCAAAAAAAATTTTTTAATATCCTTATGTAAATATGTAGTCATCTAATACATATTAATTCCTTCGCAGAAACCTGATTCAGAACCAGTTTTTTTAGCTTACAAATTTCAAACTATTTACTGAAAGGCTTAATTAGAATACGATTAAATATTAATTATGGTTTTTAGTTTCCCTCATTGAAAATGAAAATTGATTCTAATAAGTGGGATACTGAATCAGGAAAATTTATTAAGGTTTAAAATAGAATAGAAAAAATAAAATAGAAAATTTTCTTACTTTCGGGTTTTAATAAAGATATGTCTGAAATCATTGTTGGAAAAACATTCATTCAATCATCTAGTTCCCATAGGCAACACCTCTTTTAAAGAAAATTGGCGCGTAAGAAAAATAATGAAATGTTTCCATAGAAAAATATTCTTAATTATGGTTTATTACCTTTTTCTTATTTTTTCTTTACTTGTTAGAACCGTATTTAACTAAAACTTCTATTGGAATTTCCAAATTAATAAATAAGAATGAATTAAGAAATTTTTCATGTGATTGCTAATATTGTTTGGCTGAATTTTCTCAAAATAAAGACACTAAAAAATTGAGAAATTTTTATCTGACGTTTCATTCCAGCAAATAGTTTCTTTGAAATACACGATTCCATTAATTTTGTCTTATTATTAATATTCGTAATTATTCCTTTCAAACTTAAGAGCGTTATAATTATGTTTAACATAGTCCTGGTGTCCAGTATACGTAACATAATTTTTGAACTGAGTCAATTCTTTTTATTTGAAAATTGATGAATTTGCATGCCGTTATTGAGTCCCCTATTTCTGTATCATTTCAATCTTTGCTTGAATTTTTTTACGGAGAGAAAATGACTTTCATTTAATTTGTTTTTTTAAAACAAGGTTGTTCTTCGTAAGGATGAGTTTTGTTTTTTGAATTATTCTTTGTATTTAATCTTTTTTACCATTTATGCTTGTATAATACATTATTTACATCCTTTGGTACACAATTTACATTAAAGTTTATGTGCTGTTTCGTCTTTTTCTTAGAGTAAATATTTGATCCCAAATGCATGTTTGCTATAATGGACAACCAAACTCACTACCCGTTTGAGTTGTTGATATACGCAGAATATAATTAAAAATAATTTTATCCATACACTTCCGAATACATTAAAAGTCAAGAATGTTCCCCTAGTTTAAAAAAAATTGTGTAATTGCAATGGGGTATAATCTTTGCATTACAAACAAATATGCAATGACATGATTATTTTCTATTTTCTTTCGTTTTTTGAATCTTTCAGTATGTTCAGCTCAGCTTTGCTTAGAACTTTTAACATACATTAATGATTGATTAGAAGTATTCTGATGTTTTGTAATTGTTAGTTAATTTTTTTTAAAAAAACTTTAAATACGTCTAATAATTAAACCGATTGTTATGAAATTTTAATCGATTGCTTCAGCATGTCAAAATAATAATGCGGTGAATTCAAATGTCCCCTCTGTGCCTCTTGAAAATGAAAACAATTCTCAAACCGTGTATGGATGTTCATACGGAACCCTGAACCGATTAGGTTGAAACTTGTACTTAGTCGTCGACTCAATCTAGTATAGGATTCAGTCAACCTTAACACATTGTTTGCGGAATACGATATAGAATCAAGCTCAAATAAAAAGACAAATTGTAACTGTATTTGCTCTAGACAATGTATATACCTTAAAAGAAAAAGTAAACTTAATTTGAAGACATCTTTTAACACGTCCAACTAGCAATTCAAATTCCTGAGTTAAAATTTTGATGTTGGGTAATTCGAGAAAAACGTTTTTCGACGTTTCCCGCTTCCAAAGTGTTAACATATCTTTTTCTAGATAGAGAGGGAATGATTTGTTGAAACAAATAAAACAATTAATCGACTTATTAGCATTAAATTAGACTCACATTGCAATGTTTGGCTACCTCAGCAATGATTGAGAGAACTCTTGGTGCCATCCTTCCATCTTGAAGGGTCGCTTTTGGAAGCACGCCGGTGTTTGGCTTCGCCATCCGGAGAGAAGTGATATGTGTGACCTGTTTGTGTCATTATTTTGAAATAGCTCTGGCTTCTCAGAGCGACTCACTACACTATCTTTGTTTATGTAAGTTGTCTGACTTGTATTGTGTGTGTAAAATATAGATATATATATTTATAAAATTTGGTGTCATTATTCGAGACAGAAATATCCTAGATGTGTTTCAAACTTTCTTTAAAATACAATAGAAATAAATATTCTCTAATAAACCCTTAGGATAACTACCTCCAGGTCATGTAGTGACGAGTGGAACAATTATGGTGAAACTTAGTATACACATGTTTCCGACTTTATAACTTAAAAATGTAATAGTAAATTATCTCCTTCTCACCCACATACAGGTTGGATGGGATTAGTCCTTGAAATAAATTTAAAAATTGTTAAATTAGCATTAAATCTGGTTGACAAATTTTATACTAGAGAGATTTTGATGGAAATTAGCACATATGTATCTCAATGTCCGACCGAAAAGTATGTGTTGCTAAAGAGTAGACTTAAATTGCAAACTACATTTTTTTTAAAATTCCCAACAATATCAGAAGAAAAAAATATGCGAAACAGTCAATTCGCTGCTAAAAGAATTGTTCATCTTTATCTCACCAACAAGATTTCAATGAAAAAAACACCCAGAAACACTGCGTATTCTGCTAGTGTAAAATTTTTCTGGTATGCATAATATTCGAGTAGAGATTCTAAGAAATCAAGATTCAGACAAAAAATAGAACAAATTCAGAGCTAAATTTATTCAAATTCTACCTCTTCGTAAAAAATATTTACCTAAGTGTTTTGTTAAAAGGAATGCTTTACATATCTTGTCATCACTAGAATTCCCCATTTCTGAGTCTCATAACTTGGAAATATTTCATTTCTGATCTTTTATCATAAATATGTATTTAGTTACTTACTTCTAATTGCAAGAAATATTTATTTCAATTATCTAAACAAATTAAATAAATCGTCGCCTTCAATGTATTAACCATCAATGATGGGATTTCTCTAACAAATTGGAAATATTTCACACCTTATCTTTCATCATACATCTATATTTAGTCATGTGCTTTCTTTCAAAACAAGAATTAATTTGGTTTTGAAAATTAAATACAATAATGTGTCTGTTTCACTCTTTTAGCCCTTGCTGATCATAAAAGAAAACTTCAAAAAGGAAGCATTTTCTCCTTAACTCAGGCTGTTTTAAGAATATGAACCATCGTAATTTCGATATAAAATTTATATTTAATAAAAAAAGGAAAATACTTCTTTTTGTAACAATGACATTCATTGTAAAAATGAGAAATACATGTAAAAGACTTCGAAAGGAGAGAGGTAGCCATCACGACAGAATGCCACGCAATATTTTCTGCTTTTTAACACCGAGATATTTACTACTGAATAAACTTCTTTTTTCCCTGCTATTTTTCATTTTCCGCTTAGTTCTGATTTGTTGTTTCAAACGCAGTATTAAAATACTTTACCCGCCACACTTGGCGATCACTCATTTCATTTGGCTTTCTCTTTGGCTGTCCGTGTAAATGACAGGTTAGGCGGAATTTATGTTTTTAAGCTATTGGAGGAAAGAAAAGTATGATTTTGTTCCTCAGCAGACAAATCATTCATCACTGTAAAGCCTTCAGGATGCTAATGATTGGAAGTACAGCGTATATTTTAAAGAATGGCCCGATTCTAAATCGTCAGGTCGTTGGACGAGGCTTGGGCTAGTGTTTTACAGAACAGCCACTGGATGACTCTCCACTTGTAAAAGACGGAGAAATCCAGTATGAACGCAGTATGGTTCATTCTATTATGCAAAACGCACTGTGACAGTAGATACGTACCTTGACATGCTACAGATCTGACTTTCTCCACAACTTCATGAGAACTGTGCTGATTTAATTTTCCAGCTGGAAGAGTCTCCTTCCCACTGGCACAGACATGTACGACAGCATTTGAGCCATTTATATAAAAACTACTTCATATCTGGAAATATCTTAATTTTTAGTGCAATTTTGTACTAATTTGAGCACGTTGACCGTATAATTGTAAATTTTCAAAAAAATAATTTTTCATAAAGGGAAGGAATTATCCAGAAGTTAGATATGTACTTGGAGAAAAAAAAACAAATCCTATAAGTAACTTCTCTTTCTTAAATGTAATAGTACAGCGGTTCCCAAGCTTTTTAGTTATGCGGACAACCTATTGCGTTGAAAATATTTTTAGGCCCATTAACTAAATATACAAGTAAATATATATATATATATATATGTAATAACTTAACACTTTACTAATTTTATAAAGGCTTTTTAACTTGTAATTAATAAAATTATTTTCACTTCAGCTCTAGTCTAAAAATAACTGCCACTGTAACTAGAAGAAGACCAGATTCAACCGGCTTCCGGCGTAAGGGAATTTCCCCGTTTCTCCTTATAAAAGCCCGCCGCGATGTTGTAACGGCCCTTTTTCAACACGTAATTCCTTTTCGCCAAAACGCTGTCTTTGCGGGTGGGTTTCATTCATGGCCATGGAGTGGAAATAACTTTTAAAGATATTATTATAACTATTAAGTTCATATAATATACATTATCATCTTTAAAATGGATAAATATAAGCAGAAATAAAGTATTGGAACAACGACTGCCTTTTTTCAAGATGTTTGCTCTACACTTTACCTACGACACATCACTATATATATATATATATGTAATAATCTCAAGTAATTTTCTTTTAGATTCAAATGTTATATATTTTAAAGTCTTAATGTATTCCAAAATCACTTTTCTTCAACTCCAGTTTCGTTCTATTTCCCGCTCTGGAGGTATATTAAATCTCTCGTTTTGACATATTTATTGATAAAAGAATATTCTAATTGCTTCCACGCGCCAACATAAATCGCGAAATCAGCGACTTATTGTCGCCATGAATTTCCCCTAAAACACTTCCGTAATATACTAAAAATAGCTATTATTCCCTTCACTTTGATCACATGTCTATCTGTTAAAATCCCTACCTGAGAAAAAGCAGGGATATTCTGTTCACTTTTGGCTTAAAACTTAAACGATGATGTCCGTACAATTCGTCACTCTCCGATAATAAAATGAAAATTAAGTGAGATTATTACATATATATATATATATATATATATTACCGAGAAAGAAGTGGAACATCTAGTAGCTTCCTGGCTCGCTGCCACTGACACTAATGTATCAAGGATTTCTCCAGTTCTCTTTTGATGTACGTGAAGGTCACGTTAATCTGGTAGATGATTTGCGCCCGATTGCGTTTTTATTTCTGAATACCTACATTTTTCAAAATATTCATTTTACATACCTTCAAAGGTTCGTATACCTGTGACCCAGTCCCTAATTCAATGATCTTGAGGGTTATTTCCAATACATTCTTCCAAGATTTTCAAATTATTTCTGACTCTCAACGACAACAGTTGTTATTGCTGAGGAACCTTACAGGAAAACAAATATCAACTCCTTCCTAAATTCCTGGTTATTTTGTTAATTGAAATTGCAATGAAATACAAAAAGTTGTTTCAAAACGCAAGTATAGCTTTGTATGACCGAACAGTTCAGTTTGATATGCTTTTCCTTACGCCTAAGCAAAAATAGAATTTTTAATCTCACAGATGAGTTGCTCCCAAACGTGTTAGCATTTCTTTTGCGCCCGAAAGAAGTTTAAGTAATTTCCATATGGCAGCTTTTCGCGGTATACAGGGTGTTGCCGAATTGGACCGACAAATTCAGAGGGGTTTATAGTAAGCATCAAGAAGATGAAAAATCACCATTGAACATAGGGTCCCAAACGACGTTCAGTAGGTGAAAATCTCAAAAATACAAGGTGTCCGACTATTGACGGAAACTGTTAAAAATTAATAAAAAAAAATTAATGCTTCAACTACGAATTTTTTAAAACTGAAAGCGCATTTTAAAGACTTTTTTCAGGTAGTTAACACGCCGGTCTGTTGATACAGGGGGTCGTAAATTACTGAAAACGAAAAATTAGCTTAGAGCCATTATCTGCAAAAATATTAAAATTTGAAGAAAAACAAAAGCATGAAATTGTAAGGCATTTTGCACTCTTTAATTTGTTATAAACTTGTATTGTGAAAACTGAAATTTTTTGAGATATTTACGATAAACTAAAAAGGGCAACAGAAAACTCGGATTGGCTTCTGCTGATAAGCAGCATACCGATGTTTTCAGAGGGTGTTGCCGATTTCTACCAACAAATTCAGGGGGGTGATAGTAGGCATCAAGAGGATGAAAAATTACTACAGAGCATAGGGTCCCAAACGACGTTTATTCGGTGGAAATCGCGAAAATAGACGAATTCGTCAACACTCTCTGCAAACATCGGTATGCTACTGATCATCAGAAACCAATCCGAGTTTTCTGGTGCCCTTTTCAGTTTATAGTAAATATCTCAAAAACTCTTCAGTTTTCACAATACAAGTTTATAAAAAATTAAAGAGTGTAAAATTCCCTACAATTTCCTGCTTTTATTCTTCTTCAAGTTTTAATATTTTTGCAGATAATGGCTCCCCTAGTAGCACATTTTGTTGGCCCAACGTTGGGAAATGGTCGGCATTGATGGCAAACGGTGGTTAGTTTTGCCAACAATTATCCAACAAAAACCCAATCTCAGCTTATGCGGTTGGCAACAACAACGTTGTCCCAACATAGTTTTCACGTTGGGATAAATAACAATGAGTGTACTGTGAAATACAACCGCAACCGTACCGGTGAACAACAATTCGGTAAACATTCCGCAGACAGACTCGCTCATGTGGTGGATGGATTTTGGCAATATCTGGTAAGTTCAGTTATTCATTTCTATAATATTTTTAATTAAATTTTATGATTAAACTTATTTTTATTTATTTCAAATAAGTTTTCAAACTAAAATTATGGATTTGCTATTATAATTTGTTTTCTGCTTGCTGAAGAATACCGCCACGGCATAATCGAAAATTAATCTTATTTATTAGATAATATTTTAAGGTATCTGCCGATGTTTGAAGCAAATGTTTTGAAACAAGTTACTTTAAAAAGTTGTCCGCTATTGTGCAATGAAAACATAATGTTTGAAAAATTCATTTTTCTTTTAGATAAATTGTGAAATTTAACCAAAACAGCTAACACTATTTTAAAATTTTAGAGAAAGTGATCTCATTCATCTGCATTTGTTCAAATGCCATCTGAAATAAAGATTTCCTGCGATTCTATAAAAGATGTCACAAGCTTGAAGAATGGCTTGAAGATATAATGTAAAGGCTTTGGTAAGTAATTACCAATCTGTCAAATTTTAGTACTAATGAAAATCTGTTTTCAGGGATCTTTATTATTTTATGGTACTGAAATTTTTTTATTCTTCTACCATCATACTATTTGATTGAAAGTTGGAGTTTAAGATAACTTAAAATAGTGTGTTTGAGTATTTTCAAGGCCCATAGCAATTAGAAACAAACATGTAAACAAATGTAAAATTTATATAATAAGTGTGTCTTTAAGATATTTAAGCAATTTAATCTGTATTAGCAATATCTCATTAACATGTGATCTTAACTACAATGAATAAAGCATTTTTATTTTTTCTATATTGCCGATGAGTAACCAAGGGGTAAGAATAGTCCCAATTCATGTCGTAAGAGGCGACTAAAATGGGGTTGGGCGTAGGGTTGACTGCCCTATCCAGTAAAAAAAACTTGTTACGGAACCTCAACAGAATGCTAAAACCGGCTCCTATTTACCCAAACGACTCGGCATGAAAAAGGACTTGAGTATTGGAAAATGGAATATTCGCACCCAGGCTAGGAATTTATAAATTTCATTCTCTTCAATCTAGTAAAGTTATTTTATCCACTGACATATGTAGGAAATGTCTCCTTTTACCAGATTTTAATATAGAAAACAAAGAATCATTTATTTGCTTTCCTTATTGCAATATGGATATTTTTCATTGATTTACCATGTAACTTTTTAAAGTTCTTATACTTTTCATTGTGTTTGCATATGTCAGTGCGATATCTAGATGTTTTAAATGTGAAAATGTTTACAATATTTTTGTAGTGCCATTTTATTTCTTTTCAAATTGTAGATAAATTGTAGTGTTAATTTGCTGATAAATAATATATATATATATATATATATATATATATATATATATATAATTTTATTTCTAACTTTTCTTAAGTCAAGGCTGTTTTTATATATAAAAAAGTGCTTTTACACATCTTGCAGTTTGCTGGGCATAATTAAAATTTATTTTTAAATTCATGATTCACTTATGTTTATAGGTGTCTCTTTAGTATCTACATTTTAATATATATGTACTAAACATGAAGTATGTATTTTAAATTATTGAATTTGTTCTCGAAGTATTGAGTTTTTAAATCTTTTGCAAATGAACATTTTTTCAAGAAATATTTTGCATACGTCGAAGAAGTAAAATGTATTTAACTATTTTATTTCTAAAATAAAACGAAATCTGTTAAAGTTGACAAATGACATTTCTTTTTTCAAATAGCTTTTCTTCTGTAACACTTTAATTTCTAATTTATGTACTATGAAAAAAAGGATTCATTAGGGAAAATTATAATTCTTTTTTAACAATTGAGATGGTATATAGTACTGATTATCCAAGTCAGTCGTGACATAGGGAACAACATGATTCCATTAAGTGAAAGTGCGGGTTTCCACAGAAACAGTTAAAACTTTATGATACAAAGATTGAAGAGGCAGAATACTGCCGCAAAGATACCTAAA
Source organism: Araneus ventricosus (assembly GCA_013235015.1). NCBI lineage: Eukaryota > Metazoa > Arthropoda > Arachnida > Araneae > Araneidae > Araneus > Araneus ventricosus. Next base: position 70,313 of record BGPR01005068.1, read on the forward strand.
CTATTAAATGATCCCTTGTAGTTTGGTATATCTTTGTAGAGGTATTCCAATTCTTGTAGTGGAACACCTACCTCAAGGTTGGTTATCGCCTGATAAAGATTAATAAAGAGATGCACTTGCACACTAGAAGTAATGATTTAGCGTGTGGTTAAGAGTTTTGTAGAGGCTGAAAACACTGGGGGGGGTTTCGGGGAGGGGGAGAGAATTCCGAAATTTGTTCATATTTTATGTTTGGGTCATTTCTATTTCTGTAAATAATCCCATCTTGAAAATTGTGCATAATGTCGCATATTATAAATTTGTAATTTAAACAAAGTTACTATAAATATCTGAATACAATTTCAAACTTCATTTTGAATTTTTTTGACTTTCATCGTTTTAAAGCATGTAATTTGAATTGTTTTTTAAAATGCTCTATGCGACATTAAAGTGATAACAGCACTGTTTAATACAAAACGTTATGTAGAACTGATGGAATTTCATATTTTAGTCTAATGATAATTTTAGTTTACAGCTTGCGTGTTAAGGCATGTTGATGTTTCCTGATAATGTGAAGTGGTCAGACTATTTTTGATCGAATTTGTTTTTAAATAACGCTAATAAAAAATATTAATGCAGATTATATTTCCATACTCTAAACACCAAAACTGCATAGTGTTTATTTAACCTCTACAAGTTATCCACAAAAATATAGTATTCATATATATTTATATACATGCATAATTTCATGTAAAAAAGAAAAGTAATCTTCCATTAAGCAGTTTATTAGTCGTGTAAATATTGTCAAAATAGTTGCTTCCCAACAAAGTTTCCAAAATTCCTCCATTTCGAAATTCCAGTTTTTTTTTTTTTTTGAAAATGTAGGCGTATATATAGACCTAAAAAATAAGAACACTTTGTTTCGGCCATCGTAGATTCGTATAGGAAAACTTGGTTGGGCCATCGTAGGCTCATATAGAAAACTTGGTTGGCCCAACAGTTAGCAATTCAGTTGGGCCAACATTGGGGAATGGTTGGTAGGGTAACCGTAAGAATGAGTGCCAATCCGTACCGTTGGCCAACCGTGAATGGCAACGTTGGGCCAACTGTATGCCAACGATTTGTGCTAATGGGGTCTAAACTAATTTTTGGTTTTCAGTAATTTATGACCCCCTGGATCACCAAACCGGCGTGTTAACTACCTGAAAAATATCTTTTAAAAATGCGTTTTCATTTTTAAAAAAAATTCTTCGTTGAAATATTATTAGTTTTTTTTTATTAATTTTTAACAGTTTCCCTCAATTCTCGGACACCTTGTATTTTTTGCGATTTTCACCGACTGAACGTCGTTTGGTACCTATGTTTTCTGGTGATTTTTCATCCTCTTGATACCAACTATTACTCCTCTGAATTCGTCGGTCTAATTCGGCAACATCCTGTATAACCCATCTACATTTGTCTGCAAATGTGTTCAATCACGATGTCCACGAAAGGATGACACAACTTTTGCATTAAAGGCTTTTGGATAGCTGCCACCTCTTAAAAGTTTTGTTTTTCTTATTTCGTACAAAAAACTTAAATACTCAACTGCTGTTGTATAAAGCTTACAATGCATTTTACTAACCTTCACTGGGACACATAGAGACTGAGCTGAATTAACAGCCAAGTGTCCGCGAAAAGCTATCTTTACTTCAATTTGCTTCTGTTGTAAAAGAAACATAATTTATAATCTATAGACACGCTGTGCTAATAAGATTGGGAACAAGAACTAAGAAAGGAAATAGAAACAAGCAGTCTAAAATATTTATGCTTGAACCAGAAGAAAAACAGTAGAAAAGACACGTTGATTGCCAGAGGCGACTTGTCTTTGCGAACTGCAAGCGAAACAACTTTAAAATTTCCGGTTTGAAGCCTTTCTATGGAGATATATTCAATATATTTAAGTATTTTGGAATAAAGATTCCAAATGTTATCTACGCTGGAAAAGCCACGCATTCTTTCTGCCAACCCATACTCGTTTAATTTTGTTTAACGTTTCCGTCTCAGAAGATTCCACAATTTATATTCAGTCGTAGATTCACGAAGTCTAGCAAACTACTCTTGAAAAATTGGGAAACAAAATCAGAACTTCTAAGAACTCGGAACTTCTTTCCGTCTTTCTTGGGTAAAAAAAAAAATTTACTTTTTTTTGTTTTTGTGCATGCTAGGATAGGAGAGAAAAGTTGCACTATCAATCAAAAGACCCTCCCCCTTTTCTTGCATTCCGAACTGATTACCATAGTTTATTTTTTCTCCTCTCTTTGGGCAAGAAATAGGAGTATGCAAATATTATTTTCCTGTGGATCATCAATCCCACCTATATCCGTGATTGAATTACCAAATGCATCTTGATGGATGGTCCCCAAACATTAAGGGTGAAAATATTCGCTCAATGATAATGGCACTTTTCTTCTTCATAAATGAAGATAAACCTTCTATAATTATTCGAAAAAAATCGTTTCTCAATTAAGTTCATTTTAGAAGATTTCGTAATGCAGGAAACAACGGCTTCAAAGTGAGAAAAAAATTTTAGAAAATCAATTTTATTCATTTTTGACCAACAAATTGTTTCCTTCTTTTGTGTTAAAAAAGAAGATTTTCTAATAAGAAATATTCAACCCTCCTCGCTTTAAAAAACTGCTAAAAACTACTATTTTCTCAGCTGTGTTTAATATCACTTAGTTCTCCGACTGTGTTCATAAACATTCATTATGATGAAAATTTATGACAAATAGCTGTGGAATATTTTGAATACATGGAAGACTTTTTAGGTTTAATTAACATAGAATATTAAAATCACTAGAATATTTTAGAAACAATTAATGATAATTTCAAAAGATTTTGCCTACTAAATTCCACTTTGAAATATTTCATGCTTACTTGATCGATTTTCAGGACAAAACTATTAGGAATCTGGCAAAATTAAGTCTTTAACGAAACGCGAAACGTTTCCAAGAATTTAAGAATGAATTAATGTGACTTGCTTCTTTGACACAAGGCAGATCTGCTGTTTGTTGAACGTGCACTTCTTATTTAAAAACTGTTTAATATTATAGTGGTAATATAAAAAATAGGTTTTTAAGATCTTTTTCCTGTCTCATTATTTTTGTCACATTTTAAAAAATGTTTAAAGCTGCACGAATAGTCTCTGCAGTCAACAACTCTTATTCAGATGCATTACAAACAAAAATAAACTCACAAGTATAATAGCACGAAAAAAATTCTAGCAGCCAAAAGCAAAGAAAGTCAAGTGACAAAATCAAAAACATATATATAAGACTTTAAGCAAAGAAAACAAGAAATAATAACAAAGTGGTTTGCAAATGGTTTGGCATTATTCCTGGTTTTTCTTGTCTTGAAATTCCGATTCTTATTATTTTCCGCGGGATTAAATTTTGTTGTTTCCACTCCAGCGTACGAATATTACTGTTATAATATGAGAAATGGATTTTTATATATTTTTCATCTCTCATTATTTTTGTCTCATTTCAAAGAATGTTCAAAACTACTCGAATAATTTGCGCTCTGTGCGATACTAGAAACCTTACACTGCTGTATCACAAACAAAAATAAACAAGCATAATACCACGAAAGAAATTCTGGCAAACAAATACAAAGAGAATCAAGCGACAAAGAAATTATAAGACTTTAAGTTCGTTTTCTTAGAAAACAAGAAATCCAATCAGAGTGCTTTGTAACTGGTTCTGCATTATTCCTGGTTTCTCTTATCTTGAATTTCCTTTCCTTTCACCCACTTCTTATTTTCTTATTGTATCCTACAGAATTCCGTTTTGTTATTTCCACTACAGCACACAAACCTTTCGCCGCCACGCTTGACGATTATTCATTTGGCTAGACTGGCGGTATAAATGACAGGTTAAACGGAATTTATGCGCCCACATATTGGTGAATAAAAGAAGAAAGCAATTGTTTTCTCAGAAAATCTCTCGCAAATAACATAAAACATGTGTAATTCTGCGGAGTGAATGTACGTGCTCGCCTTCAAAACAGCGTGTGATGTAGCTGCTGAGATTCTCTAGGGATTTTCCGTGCATTATTTCCTTTTCTTAAGCAGCATTTGTCTAGTATCCTTGATTCAATAAGTGGAAGACTCAGCTTTGTCGTTAACTAACTTAATTCACCATTAAAGGTTAATAAAACAGACTTTTCAATGAAATTTCCTTTGCATTTCAATACTAAACTTGAGCAGAAAAGTATATTTGCGAGTAACATTACTAAAGTAAGTTTGTCATTCTTTTTCCCAAGGAAGCTTTATTACTGTCCAAAATTTACAATGGCATAACAAAATGCAAACTTTTGGCTATTTTTCTACATATTCGCCATCGACTTTGATACATTTTGAAATCAATTTCAAGTAACCTCCCTGGAAAAAATCGTTGCCCCGAGTGGGCGAAAGAAGTTCTTCACATCTATCTGCACATCTTCATTGTTTTAAACGTGGCGTCACGTTAGTGCTGACTTCAATACGGGGAAAATATGAAGATGGGTACCGAAGGTCCTCACGCTGATCACAAGACTGCAAGAATGGCAATGAGCCTCGAGTGGTTTTGTTCCTGGACGATAA
>BGPR01005068.1:88805-99984 GCA_013235015.1 Araneus ventricosus
TGCCAGACCTCGCACAGCAAGTGACACAAAAAGACACATTCTTCGCCTGGGATGGGAGACATTGGATCACCCAGCCTACATCTTCTGATGCCCGATCTTGCCCCATCAGACATTCACCTTTCTTGCTATTGAAGTTAACACCATCGGACGTCATTCCGAAGACAATGAAGAGGTGCAACAGGCTGTGATGAACTTTCTTCATTCGCTGGGCCATTTTTTGCCAGAATGGTGTCTTGAAATGATTTTCGGTCCGAAACATGTATGAATGTCGTTTGCAAATATGTGGAAAATTAGCCAAAGCTTGAATTTTGTTATTCCATTGTAGGTTTCGGATGTTAATGTGGCTTCCTTGTGAAAGATGATGAAACTTCTTTCGAGAACGTCTCTCGTTTTATTTGTTAGATATTGTAAGATAAATAACAATTTTATTAATTAAATATCCTGAATAATTGAACCTTTTGTGAAAAAATAAAATTCAAATATTTTAATGCATGAATTTATGTTTGTAGGTAAGTAAGACTGAAATAAACAAGAAGGACTTTTTTCGTTTGTCGGTTACTCAAGATCGAAATGTTATTAAAATGACTGCTGTTTTTATTTTGAATATTTATTGAAAATAAGATTAAAATTATGAACTGCTTTATTTCCTGAATCAAACTTTTTTTTTAAAACCGTGTGCTGAGATTTGACAAAATTTTTTCACTAGCTTATTTTAACAATAGGGTGAAGAATGTTGTTCAATTTATTCTGTGTAAGACAAACAAGTCAAGTTGAGAAACAGAATTTAAAATACTCTTTTGTTAATTATCAAGCAGACATTCTTATTTTAATTATATTCTACATATATTGTCTTGATACATAATTCCTTATTAAAAAATGTTATGGAATTTGAAATCAATCTAAATCACATCCAGATGGTGCGACAGGTATGGATTAAATGTATTATTTTTATTCGATTAACTGGTAATTAAGCTCTAAAAATATTCAAATAGAGTATTGTCATTGAGGGAACGGAAGTTTCTTCCTAACAGGAAACGAGTGAAAATCGATTCAAAATTCCATTTTGCTGAATTAAATGAATTCCTCAAATTCCTTTCCGATGGGGATGCGTGCAAGAATGGCAATGAGCCTCGAGTGGTTTTGTTCCTGGACGATAATGCAAGACCTCGCACAGCAAGTGACACAAAAGAACACATTCTTCGCCTGGGATGGGAGACATTGGATCACCCAGCCTACATCTTGCCCGATGCCCGATCTTGCCCCATCAGACATTCACCTTTCTTCTGCATTGAAGTTAACACCATCGGGACGTCACTTCCGAAGCAATGAAGAGGTGCAACAGGCTGTGATGAACTTTCTTCATTCGCTGGGCACCCATTTTTGCCAGAATGGTGTCTTGAAATTGATTTTCGGTCCGAAACATGTATGAATGTCGGTTGCAAATATGTGGAAAATTAGCCAAAAGCTTGAATTTTGTTATTCCATTGTAGGTTTCGGATGTTAATGTAGCTTCCTTGTGAAAATGCATGATGAAACTTACTTTCGAAACGTCTCTCGTTTTATTTGTTAGATATTGTAAGATAAATAACAATTTTATTAATTAAATATCCTGAATAATTGAACATTTTTATGAAAAAATACAATTCCAATATTTTAATAACATGATTTTTTAAAATTTATGTTTGCAGGCGGTATTAAGTAAACTGAAATAAACAAGAAGGTGATTTTTATTCTGTGGTCGCAGTTACTACAAGATCAGAAATGTTATTAGAAATGAATGCTGGTTTTTTTTATTTTGAATATCTTATAAAAAAAATTAAAATTATAAACTGCTTAATACCCTGAATCAAACATTTTTTTTAAAAACCGTGTGCTGTGATTTGGCAAAATTTTATCACCGACTAGATTTTATTTTAAACAATCGGTGAAAGAAATTTGCTTCTTTTTAATTTGTTCTATGAAGACAAACAAATCAAGTTAAATAAAAACAGATTTCAAAAACACTCTTTCGTTAGTATTCCAAAAAGCAGATATTCTTTATTTTAATTATATTCTACTATATTGTCTTTGATACATAATTCCTTATTAAAAATGTTATGGAATGTTGAAATCAATTTTTTTTGAAATCACACTACCAGATGGTGCGACAGAGTATGGAATTAAAATGTATAATTTTTATTCTATTAAATGGTAACTAAGCTCTAAAAATATTAAAATAGAGTATTCTCATTGAGAGTACGGAAGTTTTATCCTAAAAGGAAACGAGTGAAAAATCGATTATAAAATTCCATAAAATGAAATTCCTCAAATTCCTTTTCCCATAGGATGTGACGTCACATAGACTCATCTAAAATAATCTCTGTATATCTGTTTCTAATAGAGATTAAACGACGATTCTAGCATTTTTGAAGACTTTTATTTTGTTGCCAAAGTCGCTGAATTTGTCGGAAAGTCTCCAAAATGATTACGTAGGTAGGGAATCACTGGCTTCTATCCAATAAGAATCTCGGCAAAACATTCTTTCTAACCACTGGACTAACAGAGCAGGAGAAAGGATTTTAGATTTGTAACAATAAGCATAAATTCTTGAACGGCGTTAGAATAAATATGCACAGTTTTTTTTCTTAAATGTAATTGTAAAAATCTTTCAGATTAAAATTCCATTAGCTTCGGAGAAAACCATACAAAAATTTGAAAAAGAATTATTTATTCTTTTATTTAACATTGCTGAAATTGTTATATTTTCAAAAGAAAAAAATTCCAAGAAAAGAACAGAAACGTAGACTGTAACAACAAACGCAATGATTTAAACAATAGGTTTAAAGAAATCTCATTGGATAAATCATTTTGATGAATAGCCTAAATTTTTAGAAAAAACAATTTTCAAAGGTGTGAAAACGAAACAAAAAAATATGTAAATAAATAGTTGGGAATTGAAGGTTGCCTACGTGTGAAAGCGATTCTTGAAGATTGAATCCCTTCTACTGAAAAAGAAATAAGCTCTTAAAAACAATTGCCATGGTACAAGAATTATTTACTTTGACGATTTTTCAATTGTGTCAAAAGCACATTTATTTCTACAATTTTTTTTCATACTACATAAACAACAGTGCATTCATATTGCAACTATTATATTGCATCAAATCGGACAATACACTAATTCCAATTACCGATATAATTAAAATGGCCAAATGAGGTCTTAGTAATAATTTTAGGGAAGCATTTCTAAGACCGTAACAAAAATGTTTTTAAAAAATATGAAATTAAAAAAATTGAAGTAAGAAAATCAGGTATTGTTAATTTCAACCACATTCAGAGCATTTTTTATCATTGTTATTTAAATTATCTAAGTATTTGATTGCTCTTGTTTGAAGATATTAAAATACCTTTTAGAATTAATCGCATTCTAATATACAATTTTACAAATTAAATGCAAATATTGCGAATATTTTAGATTATTGCATTTATATATCATTATGAGCTGCCATTAACATCCGGCAAAAATATTTTACCCCTCTTTTAGTTTTTCTGTAACCGTGACTGTAATTGCAAATAAATTGTTTATGAAAATAAAAGTAAAGGTAACAAAACAATAAAATTTCCTTCGTTGAATGGACACTTTTTTTAATATTTTCAGGTTACGCCAAAATCAGTTTCTTCTGATAATAGGTTCAGAAAAAAATCTCTTCTTTCTGATTTTAGTTTAGCGCTCAAATTATGGTGACTTTCTAAAAAGAAGGGACTATAAGATGATTTTTTCTATCATTTCATTTATTGTTACCATTTTAATTTTATACCTTTTATGATAAATCTCCTAGAAATTGCAAGAATTAAAAAGAATTTCATAAGAAACGATTAAATATTCATTATTGCCAACACTCTTTCTTTGATTAAAGTAATTTAATATCTCTGACACATAAGCGATCGAATAAACTTTTAAGATAAAAAAAATGACATTATGTTTCTTTTTTATAATTTCATGTGTAAAAATGTAGATATTTTTTTTTCAATTATCTTTTTCATTTAAATGAATGGTTTACATAAATAGTATTCGTTTTGCTGAAAGCTTTTGAATAGAGAAATTAAAGTCATTAAAATAATGAAACTTTTCTTTGTCTCCCTTTTTAAATTTTTTATTCACATATTGTTCATAACATCATTCTCTTGTTCTAATAATTACGTAATCGAAAGAAATCATTCACGAGAACATCAATTTTGTTTCCTTCAAGATCGTCTTGGTGTTTATTAACTTGGTTTTATTCCGGAAATATAATTTTTTTGGTATTGGTTTCTTTCTAATTGTCTATTTCATTTTTAAATAGCTATCATTATTTAATTACAGATGTGATCGCAAAATATTTTTTTTTAATTTTTAATTGAATGCAGATAAAACTATTGAAAGTTTTATGCAAAAAAAACAATGTTTGAGAAGTGTATAAAGAATCATAGAAATATTTTAACTAGATAGAAACATTGAATAGATATTTATAAAATCAAGAAGCATTTTATTGCTGTTATTTCGTAAGTTATTTAGTTTTCTGTCTTTAGTTTCTTCTGACATTTTTTAAATCTAATTTAGTTTAAAATGATAATAAATTCCATTCCGTACGTTTCCGAAGCGGAAAAGAAGAATTTAAATCCTTTATATGTATAATGCAAACTATGAAATTTTGCTGTCTTATTTATTTGAAATAAATGCAGATTTTGAAAATGCATAAATTTATAATGGATAAAAGAATTGTGATGAAGATAATGGAGTTTTAACAAAATGTTTTATTGCATTCTATATTCATATAAAAATAAGCCTAAATATATTACGTTATTATAAAACTCATTATACCGCACTTATTTTAAATCTGAACCGAATGTGTTTGGTTTCATTCGTTTCAGAATTTATCGATGCGGATCTTTGAATTTCAAAATTTAATTGCGTTTTGACATTGTAAGCTAATATTCTCAAATTAGAAAAGGATATTTATGTGTCTCTTGCATAGAAGAAATAATGATACAATTGATAGTACGGAAATTTAGTATTCATCTCATTTCTTTCTCTTTACTACAAAGCTTTTTTTACTATATTAAATGGAAACCGAGTTCAATCATTGAGAGCTCTGTGTGACATGAACATTTAGGCAGTCTTATGCGGACAGGCTGTTGTAGCTTCCTGGTAATTAATAATTAAATTAACTTTAAATGGCAAAATTGATTCGTTAACACTCTGATTCGTAAGACCATTGGAATACATAGACCTTAAAATACGGAAACGCCCGAGTCCCTCTTTCAAAGATAAGGGAAATTCACCTCCCACCTCAAAAACCACAATCGCAGCTGGCACTGTCCGAATTCTAAGAAAAACCCCTTTTCCCCAAACCCACTCTAACAAAGAAAACGCACACCACGGGTGTGAAATCAATCACACTTGACGAAAGGGAGGGGGAATTTTATAATGATATTCGGACGGCTGCAGGCTTTTGCTTGAAGGTACGTTTGGGACGTTCCATTATAGATAGAGTTAAAGGAGAGAGAAGGAGTGAAATAATCTATCATTTGTTATTTTTATTAAAAATTATTGACTGACCAACTATTTCATACGCGTCAGAATTCAAGGTTTAGCATAATCACACACTACACATTCAATTACATGAATATAATTTCTTTCATCTTCCGGGCGTTTAAAACAGATTTCTCTCTTAAAATGGAAGAATTAGGAGTTCTCTTTTTGTTTAAGTCAATTACAATAAACTTATTAAATAACAGAAATACGAAAAAATACCATAATATGAAATCTAATTACATTCAGTTCCAGCAGCAGCAATATGATTTATCCTTTGCATTCGAGAACTCCACTAAATGCTCCAGCACGATGCTCAAATATCATCACCAGGATTGAACATTTTCAAAATAAATATTTGTGGATCAGCCATCAAGAATTATTTCGTAATTCAATATGTGAGGTCACCGTGATTGATGACTGCAGGAAGAATAAATTTTGAGTCCACTTATTTCTCACCAGGAAGAGAAAAATGTATTCTACTAAACTCTTAGGAAGAAAACACTTTTGATCAATAGACTTTACCTCTTGTTTCAGCTCAGAAATAAGTTGCGTACTTTTCTTGAAATGGAAACAGCTTTCTATTTTAGAAGTGGTAAATTTTGTCTATAATATTTTACGGATACATTTATTTTTCTAGTGAATCTTTCTATGATCTTTCTTTATTTTCTTTGTAGTTGTATATTATAAGAAAGACCGGATTAATATGTTTAGAGGCCCTTAGAAAATGCAATTTTTCTGGACCCCTTCCAAAAACAAATTTTTTTTATAGGTTTTGAGTTATTATCTATATAAACAGCCTTTAAGTAACAAATATTTCGGAAACTTGAAATAACAAACCATTTAATTGCGGTTTACATTCGAGAGAGTTGATTTCAGTATCTCACGTATAAAAAAATAAAATCTTAAAATAATTTTAAACAGAATAGTAAAAGTTGACAGAATAGTAAAAAATGGTTAAACAGAATGATAATTAATGGTTAAACAAAATTGTAATTAATGGTTAAACAGAATGGTAAAAAAATTAACACTTTCGAAACACTTAAATGCAAAGCTCACCAGAGCTCTTGACTTGTGAGACAGTCAACTAACCGCTAAAAAAAATGGACAACACTTATCTGTATGACAATTTGAAGAATATGAAAAAATCTTTAAATCTTAAAAATAATGTTCTGCCATTTGAACCATTTTATACGAGCAGGAAAACTAAGCAACTTCTATAAAATGTACTTTTGGAGAAGGTAGAAAAGAATCCGGCCTTGCAGACGTCATCAAGGGTAACCTTCGATTTGATTTAAATTTGGATATATTCGATTAAATGGCCTTATGAATCAAATGATAGCACAAAACTACATATGTATTAACCTGAAAATACCGCCAAGAAACTATAAGCCTTGGGGCCCCCAAATTTGCGGGAACCCTACGCTGTTGCCTACATTGCCTATTTGATAATCTGGCCCTGGTTAAAAGAGCTTAATGTTTTGTTAACAAATACTGAAAGATAAGGATGGTTTAATGAAAGTTTAATGATAATTAATTAAATAGTTATTTTCATATATATTAAAGACTTGATAATTTAATCCCCAGCAGCTTCTAGCATATTAGCTTGTTATAAATAAGAGCGAAGAAAAACAATCGACTTGTTCACCGAATTTCGCTGAAAAACCGAGTACATGAAGTTCTAAAATGAATCTACAGTTTGCCCTTTTATCCGATATCTAAAATCGTGTTTTTTTTAAATTCCAGAAATAATGACAAGTTTTTAATTCCAGAAATAAAAAAAATAAAACAAGATTCTTCCTATATCAATCATTAAATTTCAATAGCGCTGTGTTGAAATTCTTTTCTTAAATCTTTTCTTTTTTTTAAAACCTTCTAAAAGGCAGCGAGTTTTGAAGCAAGACACGTAATACAAAGAAAGAAGCGCCCTCAGTGTTTAACAATGCTTTGGTTCACGGTACAAAGACTTTGATAGACTTTGGAAGTAAAGTGAAGTGAGTGTTAGTAGAATTGTAGTCTGCAGTTCCAAATCCAACCACGTGAACCATCCATGTTCATCGGAATTCCGTTGATTTCGATTGGAAATTCCGCAATTCCATAGGAATTTTCGTTTATCTTTTTTATTCTGTGAGAAATATGCAGAGGGAGAAAAAATAGAGGGAGGTAATACTCTTTTATCTTTCCAGACCGTTCTAGAAATCATTTCCTTTTGGCCTTCAGAGTAGCTGTAGAAGCAGAAGACTTACGGAAAAGAAAGCTGAGTATACTTTTGAGTATTTAAGGAGGATTTGAAGTGAAATTTAGAACTGTTTTGCTTTGGGCTTTGAATTACGCATTCGTTTTGAAATATTCATTCGAATACTATGCTTTCGAAAAATTTTTTCTACATCTTATTTTCATTTTAAATATTCAGAAAAGAAAAGATTCATATCTTATTTTTTTGCATCTAAGACAGATAAAAATATATTATGTAAAATTTTCAATTTAAATTTTAGTGTTTGATGGTAGCGAATTCAGTAACTTTAAACAGCATTCTCAGCGTCGTAAAAAATAAAAAAAATATTTATTCTTAGGATCTTTAAAAATAATATTTAAAAATAAATCGAAGCTTAGCTAATTCATTCCCATTTCTTTAAGTCTACAAAATAAGTCATTCCTGTCAGACTATGCCCAGATGTCTAGCCACTAATGTGAAGAATTTGAAGGTTGTGCAACTCTTCCCATAGATCAATTGAAATTAATGCCTAAACAGAAATCCCGCCGAATCTGAAGTCTATGGAGTTGTACAATTTTTGAAAGCGAAGTATCTTTCGGCAGCTGTGATTCATCGATAACTGTGTAACGTTTATGTATTTAGATCATATTTTTTGTTAATGTATTTCACATTGTATGAATTTAAGTCTATTTAAGGTACCTATTTTATATATTATTTTTTTAAGGTTGTATTTTTTTCTGTATTTATTATTTTATTGTATTTATTATATTTTATTATTTATCTATATTTGTTATTTTTTGTATTTATTTTATTGTATTATTTATTTGTATTTGTTATTTTATTGTGTTTATTGTATTTTATTATTTATTTTTATTTGTTATTTTATTGTATTTATTATATTTTTTAATTTATTTTTATTTTTTATTTTATTGTATTTATTATATTTTATTATTTATTTTTATTTGTTATTTTATTGCATTTATTATATTTTATTATTTATTTTTATATGTTATTTTATTGTCTTATATGTGTTTTATTGTATTTGTTGGTGCCTTTCAACTGTAAATTGGCATTTTGGCGATCAATGGTTGCCAGAATATGTGAGCGTGCCAACGCGCATTTTTATAAACATTACTCTTGTCTCTGTTCTGTTAGAAAACCATGTATATAGTTGTTTTGTGTGTGTGTGATCGTACAATAAATGTTGTGATCGTGAACAAGGGCTCTGCTTGAACTTTCTGATTAAACTGATTAAACGGACAACACAATACGAATTCTACTCCACTGCTCTCTGTGAGTTTCGACTGGAAACAGTATTTGTTATGTTTATACTGAATGTATTTGTTAAATGTTTGTGCAATGTATCATTTTTTGAACTCTTCCCCACCACGACCGCTCAATACCCTATGGGCGAGTCGGTAAAAGTGGGTAATAAATATATAAATACATGTATTTAGATGATCCATCCAAACAATATTTCATGGTATATACTGAGATCAAAGTGTGAAAAAAAATAAATGAAAAATTTTTAGTTTCGTAAATCCTTCCTGTTCTACGTTCAACTTAAATATCCATTAAATAGATTTAAGCACTCTTCTTTCTAATCAGCAAAAATCGAAAATGTAAATCTCTTATTGTGGTAAAAAAATTCTTAAAACAAATAATTAAAAACTTGCCTAATTTCAAAATCGATTATCTAACTTGGATTACATTTTTAATTTTGCTTGGCACAAATAAGTTCAGTTCCAAAGTACTTAATGCAAAGCAAGTCTTCCTCTTTATGTCCTTTTTCTATGTCCTTGACAACTTCAAGGACATAAAAAAATCCCTTTTTAGCTTTCTCTCGTTACCATCACAATAAATATGCATATATTGCTGAATTAATGTCCATTCAATTACTCGGTTTCCATGGGGTAGATTCTTTAAACAAAGCTTCTGAATAAGGAAAAAAATTGAATTCTTTTTTTCTTTCTAATTTTTCATCATCATTGTTCGATTTCTTTTTTTAGCTTCTTATCACATTTTCTTAAAGACTTAATTTTGCCAGATTCCTAATATCTTTGTCTTTAAAATCGATTAAGTAAGCATGGAATATTTAAAGGTGGATTTTAACAGGCGAAATCTTTTGAAATTAGCATTAACTATTTCTAAAATATTCTATTGATTTTAATATCCTACGTTAATTATACCTAAAATCTCTTCCATGTATTCTAAAGATTCCACAGCTATTTGTCATAAATTTTAATCATAATGAATGTTTTATGAACACAGTCGGGGAACTAAGTGAAACACAACAAAAAAATACTAGCTTTTAGCAATTTTTTTAGGGAGGAGGGATGAATATTCCTTATTAGAAAATCTTCTTTTTTCACACAAAAGATGGGAAACATATTGTTGGTCAAAAATGAATAAAATTGATTTTGTAAAATTTCTTTTTCTCATTTTGAAGCCGTTGTTTCCTGTATTACCACATCTTCTAAAATGAAATTAATTGAGAAAAGACTTTTTCTTCGAATAATTACAGAAGATTTATCATCATTTAAGAAGAAGGAAAGCGTCATTATCATCGGTTGAAGATTTTCACTCTCCGCGCTCGGAAACCATCCATCAGAATGCAATTGGTAATTCAATCCCGGGTATCGGTGCGATTGATGGCCTGCAGGAGAATAACATTTGCATCCTCCTATTCCTTGCCAAAGAGACGGGAGAAAATAAACTATGGTAATCGGCTCAGAGTGCAAGAAATGGGTGAGGGTCCTTTGATTGATAGTCCAACTTCTTCTCTTCTTTCTTAGTATGCACACAAACAAAAGAAGTAAATTTATTTTTACCCGAGAAAAAACGGAAGGAGATTTCGAATCATCAGAAGATCTAATTTTGCTTCTCAATTTTTCAAGAACATTTCATCATTCTTCGATTGAATATAAATATTTGAGTCATCTAATTCGGGAACGTTAAGAAAAATTAGACGGGTTTCTGATGGTTGAAAGAATGTATTTTACTTTTGTATTATAAATATTTTTGTGAATTTTCATTCCGAAAGATTTACTACATGTATTGAATGCATTACCACAAAGATCAATAAATTTCTTTCTAAACGTGCCTGATTCAAAGACTTCATGCCGGAAATGTCGATGTTATTAAGCTTGAAATTTGTTTCGCGAGGCTTACAGTCTATGGAAACCAACTTTTCCTCTGAAATGTTTTTTTTTTCCAATTCAAAATAATCTTCTCTTAACATTTATAAATATTAGAGAGAGTAATGTTTTGTCGCTCCTACCAATTACCAACAATTTTAGTGTTACTCTCAGGAATTAAATACATTAAGTATTTTATTAGCTCTTCTATAATCATAGGCTATTTTCGTAACGATTTTATATGATTATGGGTTACCGAAATATAACCAACATGGA
>BGPR01005069.1:0-58699 GCA_013235015.1 Araneus ventricosus
TTTATGAAAAACTTTTTTATTGATCAACAAATGAAAAAAATAGTGCGCGAAATGTATCCAGTAACTTATTGCTACAGTGCAAGGAAAATGAGTGAGTAAAATTGACAGGAGTGCACATAATTTTTAGCAATTTTCTGATTGCAAGTGTAATAAAAAAGCTTTAATAGTTAATGTTTTAAAAGTAGTCAATGTTTGAGAGTATAAGAGGTTTTCAAACATTTCATAATGTTAAGCTCTTTTTTGAAAATATAGTATTTTAAAAATTGCCCTCTTTTTAAAATTATACTTAGGAGGGAGTGAAACAAAAGTAAACATGCTTTTGAAAAATACTATTACAGTTGAAAAGTAATTAATTTCCATAAGTTTCATGTTTTAAGAGAGCACAAATGACCTTATTGTGCTAAAATATTAATGCTACAGATGGGACAAAATTTAGCTTTGTCCCATCTGGAGTTAATGTGCTTAGTTTAACAGAATTGACATTTTAAAATTGATGGTGTCAATAAGGTTTGATAAAGAAAATCAGCATAGTTTACAACTGCTATTTCATTAAAAAATTAAGATTGGAAATAAATAATACTTAAATATTATATTTTGAAAGAATAGAAATTTTAGCTTGTGCATAAATTATTTTTTATGATCAATTTCAACAAATTTCTTATATACATATATAATTTACATAACTTACCTAAAGTTAATTGAATTGGTTTGAGTATAAGTTTTTCATGTAAGAAACATTCTGGTTATTTTTATGAAGATGTACTAGTGACATTTTTTTGTAGAGTGATTCCCCTTCTTTTTGAGTAAAATAACATAGATCTTCAATACTATATAAAATAAACATGTATATTCAGAGGTTCCTTTTAGCTAATATTGCAGTCCTTTGATGAAAGATTTTAAAACTCCCTACAATTACTTTTAAAAAAATTGTTTAAAATAATTCTTTGTCTTCTTTTCTACTTGAGATTTCTTATAACTGCTGGAGTTTAGTTAATGAATGAATTTTCAGTTTTTTATTAGTAATTTTCCTGATATACAATGTTTTATCAAGGGACCATTAAATTTTTATTTAAAATGAATTACATAAATAATTTTTTTACTATTTTTTTACTAATAACAGTTACTATATAAATAACAAATGGTTAAAACAAAAATAATGTTAACAAATACATTAAATTTCTTGGTAAATTTTTAGAATATGTTTATTAGTAATTTCCCATTTATGAAAAATGGTTTTTCTGTTTAGGTTTGGCTTGGCACCCTATCAATAATGTGCTTTGTACAGTATGTCAAAATGAAGCGTTCATATTTAGTAACGATTCGCAAACGGGTGCGTTGGAAAAAATTAAAAGTTTTTCTGGAGCTGAAAGGTATTGCCTTTGATTTAAATTGCTTTTCAAATTAAAAAATCAGTTTTACAATATTTATTCTTGTACAGTTTGTGTTATTGTCTTTTTTATATTAAATTTCTGTTGTTCATCTTGATTCTATTCTGCTTGAATCTGAAATGAGACTTTTTGAGTATTTCAAGCTACTAGCAGAATGCATAGTTCAATTTTATAAATTTCATTTATATAGGATGGAAACATATTTTTTGTGCAGGTATGCCATGACTTTGCTTGCAGCTCTAAGGGAGTGAATTTTTGAAGGAAAAGAAGTTATTTACTAAAAAATTGTTGATACAAATTCACATTTCAGAAGCAGAAAAATTTTGTATACATATTGTTTTAATTACCATTGATGCCTAAGATGTTGCTTTCTCTGATTTTTAACATTTATTTCTTTTCTTATAAAATTCTAAAATTTAATTTTAATTAAATAGGTATAAAATCATTTTACGGAAAGCAAAGAGCTATGTGAATAATCATAGGAAAAAATATTTTTCTTCTCTTAATTATTAATTATGCAAAGAATAACAATTCAAAATCAATTTTTTTTTTTTATGAAATTCAAAGTAATAGTGAAAAAGATCAAGCAGAATGAATCAAAAATGAATTTTTGAAATTAGGGAAATTTAAGTTCATAATCAAAATGATTTTATTTTGTCTGGAAGGGAGGGGGGAGATGTGGAAATTATATGAGTTAAAATGTAAAGTTTCAAAAGGTGTGCAGACTATAACTCTAGATTAAAGAAGTATTGTAATATTGTCTCTACATTTCTTTAAATTGTAAAACTTTAAAACTATATTGTTTATATACAAGGAGTCCCAAAAAAAGTGGAACAAGCATTTAATTCCTTAAATATTGCACATAGACATATACTTTCAATTACAAAGTTTCATCAAATAAGCTAGGAATTTGTGTGAAAAAATTTGGGTTTCTGTGGAAGTTGAAAATAAAAAGTTAACAAAAATTGATTTTTATATGTTCTCCATAGACCAAAAGTGTCAATGAGTAAAATGTTCCTCTTCAGTGGTGCAGTTGTAAAATAATCAGTGCTGGAATGCTGTGATAAAAACCGTGCTGTTTTAAATACGTTTTCACAATTTTTTCTTATTTTTCTCTCGTAAAAAACAAACAAACAAACAAAAAAAGTGTCAGAACGACGTTCCGGTGTGTTCAGCCTCTATTACACCCCTTTCCTTGTACACTCATCTGTGTATAAACTAAGTTTCAGGATTCTATCTGCAAAACTTGCAGACATATATTTTTAAATTTAAAGGGGCTGCTCACAAATTTATATGGAGATGTTTATTGCAGATATGCAAATTTATTCAACATAGAAAAACTGCAAAATGCAAATGTTTTTCTAGTAGTACATCATCTAGTCATCATGGATTGGAAAAAAAATTGCCAATGACTCATACTATTACTCAGTTTCACTTTCAGATAGTATAACAATTTAATTTTTTAAAACTTTTTATCACCAATCCCCTCAGAAGTCAAAGTATTTTCATACAAATTCTCATCTTATTTAATGAAACTTTGTAATTGAAAGTATTTGTCTATAATCAATATTTAAGGAAATAAACACTGGTTCCACTTTTTTGGGACACCCTGTATATTGTTCCAAAATAATTGTGGTAATAGATTTGTAGATATTCATGAGGCAATATGCACTTTCTTTAAAATGAAATGTAATATTTTGAAATAGAATTAAAAATGAAGTATTTTCTAGATTTTTTAAAAAAAATTTAATTGCAATATTTTTAAATTCATTCCACAGAATATTGTTAATTGCATGCAATATTTTTTAATTAAACTCCCAGTCAGTGTTTGCACAAGTGTTTTCCATCATTAATTAACAGTTGTGAAAGATTATTCTATCTCTGATATTGGAAAGAAATAATGATTTAAGAAATAATTTGATTTCAAAAATAAAATTCATTTTCTGATCACATCCTTTTGCATTTAATGGGTGTTTCTTCAGGAAGTAGCAGAAACAATCTACATACCATTTGGGAAACAGAGTTCTGGGAAAAGATTTCAAGGATCTTTTTGTAGTTTTTAATACTTTAAAAAGTTAATGGGATTTATAATTATCTTACAAAAGGAGATGAAATTTCTATTGAATTCTTTGATTTTCTTTTAAATTGAGTAATCTATTGTTTTAAACCTTTAATTTTTGAGCTCTTGTATGCGCTCTGTTGCAAGAAGTGCATGACACCATTTCTCTGTTCAAGAAAATGATTGAATTTGCTTTTTTTTAAATTTTCTTTTAGGATAATTGCTATATCTTCATTTCAGATTTACCTCTTGTTGTTGGAATTATTCTGGATCTTTGTTAATATTTGCCACTCATTCTAAATTGTTGGTAAGTGTATTTTATTATTTTGTTATAATGTCAGGTTTTTAAAAAATAACTAGTGCAAGCATTGGATTTCAAATGGAGGAAAATTTTATATTTTATTAGTTAACTTATGTATTAAAATAATTAAGCACTTAAATATTAAAGTTAACATTTCAAATAGTTTATTATTAAAAAAAATATTTTATTATTTAATTATTTTTGTTGCAAGTTTTTAGTATTTTTATATTAAATGAATTAATTGATATTTAGGACATTAATTCTATGTATAGTATAAAAATCAATACAAATGTACAATGGAAATTATTTGGATTTTGTTTATTAATTAAAAAAATTAGCATTTTTTTATGTTAATTGAATTAATTTATATTTAGGGCAAGATTTGTACATATAAGAGAAAAGCCATTTGTTGCAATTGTACAATGGAAATGTAAACTGTTTCAATTTTGTTTAATAATTAAATAAAAAAATTAGCATTTTTCATATTAAATTATATATATTATAAGACAAAAGCCATTGGCTGCATTTGCACAATGAAAATGAAAACTATCATTTAGATTTTATTTAATAATTGAATTAATTTTGAAATATCTCTCATTCAGAGCATTAATTTTTTAAAATCTATAATTGGCCTTTTTTTTATTTCAGTTTTATAACTTTACTTGTGATACTGCAGATCCCTGTGAACCTGTATTTTCCTTCGTAATTGGAAAGTAAGTGGTCTTCTGTTATACACTTTTATGTAACCTGACCTGTTTCACATTTGTAAAGGTAATTTGTAAAGATTTTGTAATCAATTTTTCACTCACTTCTTTATGTGCTAGGATTTCCAAATTTTTGACACTTGTGTGTTCTTAATGACACTACGCTATTTTAATATTTTCAGAACTTAGTTATCAGTTAGTCATTAATTTAATTAAATTGTGATTCCATACTAGAGGTGCCACCTGCTAGTGAATTTCTGAAAAATGGATCGCAGGATTTCATATTTGTAATAATGAATTATAAATTTAACACTTAAATGTAGAAAATAATTATAATAAATTTTTTTATTTTTACTTTCTCGTATACAAGGTATACAAAGAGAAAGTATTGTAATGATCACAAAAATTGGAACTCGACATTTTGACGAATCTCCACATTTTAGACCTACCTGAGTCCGAAAAACACAATTTTGGAATTATATCTGTGAACATGATTACTCGAAAACTATTAGAGCTACAGGGATGAAATTTGGTATGTGATCTTGACGCATAATAACCTGATTTCTATCAAATTTTGGACGAAATCTGTCCATGGGAAGTCTGTCTTTCCGTCTGTCTGCGTTCATGTGAACACGATCTCAAAAACTAGAATAGCTAGATGGATAAAACTTGGTACACAGTTTTATCATCAGGAATGTAGGTGCATATGAAAATTTGGTCCAAATCCATCAAAGGGTTGACTGTCTGTCGGTCTGTTTAATCACATACTTTTTCAACACCATAACTTCTTAACAAAATTACTTGGATAAATTAAATTTCGTATGTAGTCTTGAAACCCCAATTGTGGATTTGTTTCCATTTTTCATTTAAATCGGTTAAAAAAAGGATGTTGAAATTGCATATTCGTTTTTATCCCTCATTCTACAACACAAAAAAAAGGCGCAAACGCTGGAGTGAATGTTTTCCCCACCTTAGGCAATACCACATGTTTTCCCCACCTTATGGAATACTGCATGTTTTCCGTTGCGCTGTGTATTTTTTCCCTCCTAAATGTGTTATTCATATGCAAGAAAGTTTTGCGGTGGCCACTCCCACTAGTTTACTTATTCGACGAGTTTAATTTTCAGTTCTAAAAATATTTTCAGATAATGAATGACAATCTTTTTAGTTTTTATTTCATTAACTTTGGGTGTAAAAACTTTTAACTTGATTACAAAAACAAGTGTTGCATTATTGAGATTTAACATAGCTTCACTTCAAAAATCAAAAAGAGCTTGGGAAGATACTTTGTTGCATTCGGAGGTGAAATGCTGTTTCTGTTACATTGTGTTTTATTTCTGATGTGAAATTATTCTTAGGTTCTAGAAACTGCACACTTTTTGCATTTGATTTTTAGCACTGTGTTCAGTTTATTTTTGATACTTTTAACCTGTCTTTTATTTATTTGTAGAGTTTGCAGTTTAGAAACTGTAGACCAAACTCGTCTGCTTTGTGCCATAGAGTTGCCTTTGAGTGATGTCATTCGACATCAAGTAGAAAATATTTCACACGATGCATCTGCTCTGGAGCCAGTTTCTAATGCATCAGCAGCTTCGGTAAGTGTCAAAATTTAATTTCAGTTATAATTAAAGTGTAGAGAAATGTACCCTGAACTTTAAATAAGATATAAATACATTTTAAAGGTTATAATACAAAGTCCAACTAATACGTTATAGACCTGTTTTCACTCAAATCTTAAGTATATTTTTAAACTTCTGTTCTATTACAATTTCCTACATCTTGAGAGTAATTTTAGCTTTCTATACTTGGAACTTATCTTGAGAAAGAACAATTCAAAAGGTTTTGTTTATTATTGATTGCATTTTGTGGTTCTAAATTTTGGATCTCAACCTCCAATTGGGGTTGCCTAAAAAATTATTCTGGTCATTAAGACTTACAGTCATGTTTGATTTTTTTTTCAACATTTGTCAGAAAAAATAATTAAAAATCAACTTGTGTGAAAATGTCATTAATATTTGTATAAATAATTAAATTGTAAAGTAATTAAATAATTTGATAATTGTATAGTAATTAAATTGTGCAACTGTAAAGATATAGTTTTGTTAATTGATTTTTCACCCACTTTCTAGATATGCTAGAATTTTCAGATATTCTTCACTTGTGGTTTCTCAATGAGAATATGCCATTATAATATTTCAGAACTTAATTGTCAACTCATTGATTTATATAATTGAATTTTGATTCCATACTAGTAGTGCCACCTTTAGTGAATTTGAGAAAAAAAATGATTTCAAGTTTCCATAAATTTATAATCTATACTTATAAAAGTCAATGTTTGTGTGTGTGTGCGATGTCCAGACAAATGTATAGCACTTACAGCCATGAAATTTGGCACACAGGTAGTCGTAATGGTGACTCAATGCACCTCAAATCCAGAATTTTAAAATTTTATGTAGAAATTTTTTTATTTAATGTTTTGTATGGCTTGGGGTCATTTTTGGCATGTTTACAGCTGTAGTATCTTTTCTAATGATCATTGAAAAACAATCAATGCACCATCGGATAGAACAAACAATTTTTGTTTTAATAAAGTTCGTTTTGAATTTTTAACATAATTTACTGAATTTTGAGAAATTTTTAAATACTGATGCACTTTAAATCCATCGGGGCCAAATGTCCTCCCATTGGTGTGGTGCGGAAGCTTGGAGAGGGGGTATCAGCTCAGGTGTCATCCTTGTCATCTGATCACTATTCAAAATTATGTGGTCCGTCCCGAAATAACCCTCGTGTTGCTGCAGAACAGGATGTAAATATTACTAAATCTAAATATGATTATAAAAACTTATTGCCCAACTTACTTAGGCATATATTTTATTTTTGTAAATTTTAAATACCATATAGGAATTTGTAATAACACCAATTACAATTGTAAATTTTAATGTGCACCCCTTCTGTAGCTTGGAGAATTTCAAGATAGTATTCTAGTTCTTGCCACATGTTGTCTTAAATGTTAAGGAACACTAGATACAGCATGGGTTATCCTAGGTTTCAATATTATGAACTGGAGTGGAAAAGAAGGTTTGAGGATTATATATTTCTTTGATATAATCCCAAAAGAAGAAATCAAGAGGAGAAATATCATGAGAATGTTGACCCCAGTGGTGTGGTCCAACCCTTCCTTTCCATCTTCCAGAAACGTTTTTGTCTAGGAACTAATGAACTACAGAACTCCAGTGAGGAAGAGCTTTATGGTTTTAACATCTAGAGTAGAGGTTCCCAACTTGTGCTACATGTACCCCTGGGGGTACATGAAAGTGATCTTGGTAATGGTGAAAAACATAAAACATAAGAATATTATAGAATTTAATTTTCTGAAGTTCGTGTGAAAAATGAAAGAGAAAATTGTATGAATCGTAAAGCCTATTCAAGAAATAAGAAAAAGGAAGTAGATTAATATCTAGTAATTGAGTAAAGTCAATGCTGTTTTCATTTGTTTTGATGCTGAACTTATACTATTTTTAAAAAATGGAATACAATGTTAAGTCGACAATCAATCCTACAAATTTTATTGTTCATTAGAGTCATTTGACTCTTAAATTAACCTATGCCCTTCATGTTATTAATAAAAGTTTTTTATCCTAAGGGATGGTTTTGGAGAGGTTAACAGTAGGGGGTACACAAAAATAAAAAGGCTAATCATGGGGTATGTGAACAAGGGGAATGATTCTGAAATATATGGAATTTTATTTAGTTTTAAAAATGTCGACTTGTGTTTAATTTGTTTTATAATGTTTTTAGTTTGATTGGTTTAACCATTTTCTTTTAGAATTCCTTAGTTGCAAGTTCACAACTTCTCTTAATAGGGTACAATGCAATTGATGGGAAGCCGTATATTATGACAAAGATAGATATCGAAGAAATTCTAACTCCAAATATCATGGTGTACGAGGTAAAGGAGTCTAATTTTATGTTGCCACTTCTAATTACTAATATGATGTGTGTGTTGTGTATAAAAACGTGACTTAAAATAAATTCATTTCATTTTATATTCACATTTTAAAAAAGATATGGTTCATTTATGATGAAAAGTTCTATATTACCAATTGAAGAATAAAATATTTAATCTGTGAATGAAAGCTTCAGTTAAGAGAATTAATGGAGGATCCAAAATTTTAGCAGTGAGTTTGATACAAATATTTTCTTCTGAAGCATTATAGGGGTTGTATTACTTACCACTGTACCTTTCAAATAAAGCCAGATCTCTATGCTTTTTGAGATATCTTAATAGTTGTGATATATACTTATTTATAACTGGATTTTTTTCTTAATCAATAAAGAAGCAAAGAAGTAAGTGGCAAGCATAATTTTTTATAAGTTTAACCCTTTGAGTACTGAATTATTTGAAGATTTTTATGCCCATGGGACGGGTTTAATTTGTCGCTATATGGTTTAATATGTAAAAGTAATACATTTTATTTGGAATATACTTATATTGGTGATATAAATATATTTTTGAAACAGCATTTTAGTTACAAAATATAAATAAATATATAAATGAAACAAAATATAAATATTTATATAGAACAAGAACCAACTTAAAGTCTAATAATTTTGTACCGTGTGGTATTTTTCAAAACATGTCAGTAAATGCAAAGGTACCTGGCATTGTTTGCATTGCCAAGTGGTTTCTTTTCTTATTTTATATTTATAACATACGCGACACCATTTTGCAGGGTGTTTATTTAATTCTGTTGCTGGAATATTCTCCGGAAAATGTGCCCAATTTTTTGCTTGCAAACGATGTGGCGCATCGCTACTTATAGGACGCCCATGGATATTATAATTTGGCAGGACCACTTGCGCCAATAATTCTTCTTAAATTCAGGTGACGAGTCAGACTCGTCCACCATAACTTCGCCCAAGTAAGCAAATGACGAGTCTCACTCGTCCACTGTAACTTCGCCCAAGTAAGCAGATGACAAGTCTCGCTCGTCAAATGTACCCAAAGGGTTAAATGCAGTTTTTTATTCCTAACTATTTCAATTCTTTTAAGCATCCCCTCAGAGACACATCTTCTCCAGGTGTGACGGGCTTCATGACCCCGAGGTGCTCTAGTGCCTGATCTCCTTTCTAGTTTTTCCTGCCCTTGAGTTTTTGCTTTTTTTTCGACCTCGAGGGTAGGCGAGGGAGTTCTCCATGAGAAGCTATTGCCGCTCTGTTTGCTTCTAGCTTCTCATGGACAGCAATATACCCCCACCTGTTGGCCGTGTGTGGCGACCCCTTAGATGGGTAGTACATTTTGGTATCTGGTGTATCAATCAGCCGGTATCCCAGCCATTTGGCTTCGTCTCAAGGGGATCAAGTGACAGTGGTCAACTTCTGGGGCTCTGCATTGAGAGTGGTATACATTCCCAGAAGTGTCCCTTAGTGTATAGGTCCTGGCTAGCATACAAGGCAAGTACTGAGGCTGGGGATGACCAGAGCCAGCAACTGCCTTCCCTTGTTGGGCTCCGTGGTGGGCCGAGCTGTCGGGGCCTGAATCTTTATCCTTTTTTATGGGTTCTTTTGTAAAATCACCGACCGAACAGCATCTGAACATTGACATTGACAAAGGATCACAAACAGCTCGATTTTTGATTATATCTCTTCCTGACAATCAGTTATCTAAATTAACACCTTTTGCAATTGAGAAAGGTGTACATGGTAATGGCAGAACCCTAAGAGTGTTAAAAGATTGAGATCTGGTGACCTGTTCATCGAAACCACATCAGCAGTTCAAACAAAATCTTTTCTTTTAGCTAAGAAATTCTTAGAATACCAGACATCTGTTACAGTACACAAAACTCTTAATTCTTGTAGAGGTGTGGTGTCTGATAAGGAATTGATGATGGCTTCTGAACTGGAAATTATAGAAGGTCTCTAAACAAGGCATCATCGCCTCTCGGCGAATAAACATCAGGAGGAGAAATGATATCATTCCTACTAAACATGTTATATTAACATTTAGTTCATCTAAATTGCCTTCAAGCATTACAGCAGGGTACATTCGCTCTCCTGTTAAACCGTGCATAAATAACCCTCTGCGCTGCTTTAATTGCCAGAGGTTCGGGCGCTCGAAGGCTGCTTGTAGAGGCAAACTTACATGTTCAAATTGCGGAATTGCCGGTCATTCAGCAAATGGTTATAAGGCAGATCCTCACTGTTTCCATTGCAAACAAGACCATTCATCTGATTCTAAAGACTGTCCTCAATGGAAGACTGAAAAGAAAATCCAAGAAATTGAAATAAAGCAGAATATCACGTATGCTGAAGCCAAAAAATTAATATCGCAGGAAAAAAACTCCTTCATACTCACAAGCAGTAAAATCTTCACTGTTCCAAAATACGCAAACTGATGAAAACATAACAAAAGTTATAGCTCCGCCTTTAACTAAACTTAAACCTAGCAAAATCAGTAATAATCTGATACAAAGTTTCCCCATTAAAAAAAATCAGACTTGTCTGCTATAACTCTGTCTGTATCTCAACTAGCACAGAACACATCTTCTAAACCTGTAATGAAACTTTTGAAGACACTAAAACTGACTAAAAAAGTCAATGTTTTAGAAGTGAAGAAAAAAACAAAAATAAACCTCTATCGAAAGAGGATTTCTTAAAACCCTCAGCAAGGAAAAAAGCCTGGAGAATTGGTCCCCACCGGAGATCTCTCCTTTAAGGTGACAAGCTCGGAGGAAGAGATGTCAACAAGTGACAGTGACGATCAATCTTCTTCAACCAAGAAGCTCTAAGGCTTTCCCTCCCTTTTTTTAACCTTTTTAATGGCCTTTGTTTCCTGGAACTGTCATGGTTTTTGCAACAAGTTTTCTGAACTGAAAGATTATAAATAGTTACAAACCTGCATGTATTGCCTTCAAGAAATGTATATCGGAGACAATGATACAGTTAACATTAGAGATTACTCTATCTTTAGCAATACCAGTTTCAGTACCAGAGTTTCTGGTGGTGTTGCACTTGCTGTAGCAAATGTTATACCCTCTAGTTGTTTAAACTTCAACACAAATTTACAAGCAGTTGCTGTTCGTATGCACATAAAATCTCTAAAAACTATTTGCAGCCTTTATCTTCCTCCACATCAGACCATCCATCAAACAGAATTGGATAATTTAATTTCCCAACCTCCTTCTCCATTTCTTATTCTCGACGATTTGAACGGCCATAGTTTTCTTTGGGGAGGAACTGAAACAAATTCTCATGATCGGCAAATTGAACAGCTTCTGGCTGATCACAGTATCTTCCTTTTGAACAATGATGAAAAAACTAACTTCCGCTTACCCACACAGACATTTCACTCAATAGATCTAGCGTTGTGTACTCCTGCTCTGTTACCGTTTTTAAATCTAACGGTTGATGGCAATCTCCATAATAGTGATCATTTACCTCTGATAATCACTGCAATAGACACAATTCTGCTAACCATTATTATTCTCCAAAATACGTCTATAACTCTGCTGACTGGCAGAAATTCAGCTCATTGACTGATATCACATCTGCCATAATAGACAATCATATATTTAATGAGGCACTAGAAAATATCATCATCATTATTTAAACTGCAGCAGATGCTTCCATCCCATTGGCTAAGGGTTCTCGGAGACGACAATATTAACCATGGTGGAATGATCTCTACCAACAAGCTTATAAGGCACAGCAAAAAGCTTGGAATATCTCCCGAAGATATCCAACCACAACTAACCTAATAAAATTTAAGAAATCAAAAGCAGATTCCAGACAGATACAGCGGCAGAGTCAAAGACTATCGTGGCGAAAATACATTTCAACAATTACTTCGTCAACCTCAAGTAAAGAATTATGGCAAAAAGTTAAAAAAAGCCTGTGGGAATGTCCCTTCCCATTCTATCTCAATTTTAACCCATAATGATCAAACAATTTCTTCTCCAAAAGAAATTGCAGATACTATAGCTTCGTCTCTGGCTCAGATTTCTAGTAGTAGAAACGATCCTGACCATTTCCTGGCTCACAAATTAAAAGAAGAAAAAACAAAACTAAACTTCAATATGCAATCTGATCTGTCCTACAATAACAGTTTCACACTTTCAGAATTTCAGTCATGCCTTTCCACAGTTCGCAACTCTTCCTGGACCCAACAACATTGGTTATATTTTAATTAAACATTTAATAATTGAATCGCAGAAAAACATCTTGCGTCTTTACAATAGAATCTGGCAAGAGCAAACTTTTCCTACTTTATGGCACCAAGCAATAATTATCCCAATTTTGAAACCGGGTAAGGATGCCACGAACACTCTTAATTATCGCCTGATAGCTTTGACTTGTTGTCTGTGCAAATTACTTGAGCAACTGGTTAATAGGAGACTTGTGCATTATTTGGAAAAAAATAATATCATCCACCCACATCAGAGTGGTTTTCAGAAAGGCCGCTGCAGTCTTGATAATCTCTTAAGTTTGGAAATCGATATCCGCCTTGCTTTTCTTCAGAAAAAACATCTAGTTGTCATCTTCTTTGATATTGAGAAGGCATACAATCGCAATTGGAGACACGGGATTCTCAGTGATTTGTATGCCTTTGGTTTAAGAGGAAACCTGCCAATTTTTATTCGAAACTTTCTGAAACTCTGGAAATTTCAGATCCGAGTGGGGTTTGAGTTCTCAGATTCCTATATCCAAGAGGAAGGCTTGCCGCAGGGCAGTGTTCTTAGTGTCTCTCTATTCATTGTCAAAATCAACAAAATTTTTTAAATCAACTACCATCATTTGTCAAAGGACATTTATATGTTGACGACCTGTACATTTCATGTACAGGGAACCATATTTCTTTTATTGAGCGACAACTTCCAACTGCTATTCAGAAAATCAAACACTGGTCTGATTTTAATGGTTTTAACTTTTCTGCATCCAAGTCTTCAGGTGTTCACTTTTGTTGCGAAAGGGGTCTTCACTTAGATCCTGAAATTGAAATGGATGGTAGAATAATTCAAATTGAAAATCAAGTCCGATTTTTGGGCATTCTTTTTGATCGTAAACTCGCATTTCTGTCACACATAAAATATTTATGGAAAAGATGTGAAAGAGCATTAAACATTTTAAAAGTACTTTCAAATACCTCATGGCAGGCTGATAGACTCTCATTACAGCATATATATCGAGCCGCTATCCTCTCCAAGCTAAATCACGGTAGTGCAATTTATGGTTCTGGTTGAAAAAGCGTTTTGGGAAAACTTGATCCTATCCATCATTCTGCACTGAAGCTATGTTTAGGTGCATTTAGAACATCACCAATTTCAAGTTTATATGTTGACTGCTATGAACCTCCTCTGGAAATCAGACGTCAAATGCTCTCCTTACACTATTATTTGCGCATCTCGTCTAATGTTAGGCATCCATGTCATTTATTTCAACTTCGCCCCTTTTTACATCGCTTACAATAAGCAAGACCATCCTCTGTGCCAACCTTTCTCACAAGAATGCATAATCTTATGAAAGATTTTAATTTACATGAAGTACCAATTTCTCAGCTGGTGAGTTTCCTACCTCCTTGGAAAGACTCTGAATTTAAATATTTGAACCCATTTGGTTCATTCGATAAATCGAACACGTCAGGTACAATCTTTCGGCAACTTTTTGCAGATCATCGATTTGGATTTCATGACTTTGTCCCTATTTATACAGACGGGTCAAAATTATCCTCTAGAGTTACATTTGCTGTTGTTTTTCTTAAATCGGTTTCAGCTTTTACTCTCCTTCCCTTCTGCTCAATATTCACAGCAGAGATTACATCTGTCTTCCACGCTTAAAAGATTTTAAAATGTCCAATGGGTAAATATGCAATATACACCGATTCTTTAAGTATCTTGCAGGCATTGAATTCCTTGCATTGTAAAAGTCATCCATTGGTGTTTTCAATGTTGGATCTCTACAAAAAGCTGATTTCCCAAGGATTTTCTCTAGTTTTCTGTTGGGTTCCTTCCTATGTAGGTATCACGGGAAATGAACAAGCAGACAGTAATGCTCATTCAGCCACCCACTTTTCACGTGAACCCATGCCAGTTTGTGATCTCAAGAAATATATTAAATCCTGTTTACAAATGAAGTGGCAGAGACATTGGGACCAAGAAATAAATAATAAACTTCACAGCATTAAACCCATTATTGAGAACTGGTCAGAGGATTTTAACCGTAAAAGGGGCACAATTCTGACCAGACTTCGCATTGGGCATACCAGATTTACCCATCGTCATCTTCTGCTGGGTGAGCCAGCTCCTACTTGCCCACACTGTAGCTGTACTATGTCTGTAAAACACATACTCATTGAATGCATACATTTTAAAATCAATCGTTTGTGATTTTTTAACACGAGCTCGCCTACTTTAACCACAATGATTGGTCGGAACCCTCACATTTACCTTTTTGAATTTTTAAAAATTATTGGCTTTTATCCACACATTTAAACAACTTGTTCCAACTGTTTTACGCCTCGCTCATTTTTACCTCTTCTCGCGAAATAAACGTGAAAGTTTAATTTTTTCTGCATTTGACTTTTATTGATTGTTTTTATATCTGCTTACTACCCTTTTGCATATTATTACCTTGTTTGGTGAAACATGACCAAATACTGGCCCTTGCTCCATAAACCCTCAAACAAACCAAAATCTTTTAAGTACATGCATATAAACAGTCTTCTACATATCCAGTTTTAGCTTTGATTCTGGCCCAATTTTTATTTATTATAATAAAGCAAGCATAAAATATTATTAAAATAAGTAATTACTCATCATGTTATTCACCCTGATAGAAAGTTGACAGAAGGTAGAGATATATAGTGTTGTATTTCCTTAAATATTAAATTTGTCCAATTTTAATGTTACTAGTTTGGATTTTGCAGGAAACTGAACTGCATGTTTAAAAATTTCCTGTTCATGTTTAATTTTTTTTAATTCTTTATTTTTGTGCTTATTATGCTAAGTTAAATTTCAAATTTTTTTTAAAAAAACATGCATATGAAATATTAAAAAAAATACTTATCTTTAAATATCATCAGAGAGCTTGAGAGATTCTTATTAAAGGTTCATAATTTATGCATTATGTTTAAATGTCACAAGATTTTTTTTGTATTTAGTACATACACTATCAGAAGTTTAAAAACAATATTCGATGCTTTTCTTTCGGTTTGAAGGTTACTTGCCTGTGCCTCTGATCTTTAATGCTGGCCAACCAGATATTGTTGAAATTAGGATTCATGTAATTTAAAAATACATTAGTTAAAAAAAGAACTTTAATTTTCAACTTTTACTGTCAAACCTGTTCCTTTGTTGTTTATGAATATAAAGTAATTATTTTCTATCTACTGCATTAAATGATAGAATTATATTTAGATACTATTTAACCCTTCAAGCGGCATAGCTGGCTTTTTTTTTTCATATAAACATCAAAAGCATATTATTCTTATTTATATATTTATCAAAATTCCGTAGGTAAAATAATTGTGAGATTTCCAAATTTTGGTTGCATTTTAAAAATTATGGCCTATTTATATAAAAAATCCATTTTTAAGAGCTTCAAGTCATTAGGAAAAAATAACTGGCAACTTGGAAGGCTAATAACATTTATGAATGCCTCTATTGTAATATTTCTTTATTTTAATACTAGGATATGTGAAGAACATCATTTCAGTACTCTAAAATTAAATTATTTCTGGTAATATTTGGTTATTTGAAGTCAATTGTTCTAAATATTATTTAGTTTCATGCATCATCCTATTTCTTTATGATTTGCTCTTTATTTATTTACCTTTTTATGTTATACAGTTATATAAATTCCTTTCATATATTTTGCTCTTTGCAGGTCTTATAGTGTGAAAAGAAGACATGGTGATATAAACAAAAGTTGTTTTTGAAATGTTTAGAGAAGTAGCACAGAAGGGTGTTATTACTTACGATTAACTAATTACGGAATGAGGTTATTTTTATTATTTTATTTTGATTGTCGAATTATTAGCTTATGTACCTAATTTCTATCTGCTTTTTTATGTTCACTTTTCATATTTATTTATTGAAAATTTGGATAATTCATTTTGTTTTGGGGAGTTTTCATTGTGTTCCTTTATTTCCCTACTGCTATATTTTTTCTGTTATATTTCACTTTTAAAAAGCTTTCATTTGATTTTTATAAATCTTTGATGGCATTTTGTGGAGGATCTCTTTACAAGAAAATTGGAGAACATTTTGTTATGCATATGTTTTCTTGTGCTCCTTCTATAAGCATGGAGATGTGTATCAGTGTACTTAAATATCAAATTTATTTATTCTAGATCCATTCATTTTATAACTATGAATTAGGAGAATTCTCAATACCTAAATTACTGACAAGAATAAACTTCTAGACAGAAATAACATTAATCTGGCATTATATTTTTAATGCAATATTAAGAGGTTTTGGAATTCTTCCCATATATTTTAATTTTGAAATAATTTTTAGAATTTAATTATATATTATGATATAATTTATCAAAATCAATGCTTGAAAATGTTTAAATATCAGCTCTGATAAATTTTGATAGAAATCATTAAAGAGGATAGTTTTGTTTAAAATTACAAATCATTCCTATGAATAGGTATTTCCCCATTTCATTTTTTTTGTAATAGAATGCATACTAGTGCACTATGGGAATCATTCACAAATTTTATAATGAAAATCGTAACGCTCGATTAAAAGCATATTTTTTAATACATTGTTCAAAATGCAATACCTAACTTTCTTTGGACAACCAAAATAATAATTCTGCAAAATATTTAATACCTATTCTAATTGAAGTATCAAAACATGATAAGTCAATATCATTTTAGTATAAATAAAAGTCATTGTGGGTATGTTTTTATGTTCCGCATCTCCTCCTAAACTACTGGATTGATTTCAACCAACCTTTGCACACTTATTATGTAAGATAAGAGGAAGATTACTATAATCTTTTCGAATCCCAAAAGTTAATTAAACAGTCAGTTAATTAGAAATTGACCAAAACCGTTTTTCCGCAATAACTTCGGCTCAATTTGTTCCACAAACAATATTTTTATACCATCTTAAAGCTCAAAATTTTACCTTTTCAATGATACCAATTTTATATCTGTGCTATTTTCCCTTCAATTTTTATTAATTTTTCAAAATTTAATAAATTGTTAATTACCTGCAGACAATTTTGAAATAACGCAAATTTATAGCTGGTCCATTGCTCGGCAATGGTCAGAATTAGAACTAATTTACCTTTATATCTGATTTTTTTTTCTTATTTTTATAAATATACTAGCTGTTAAGACCAGTGTTGCTCGGGATTAAAATACTTTCATGTCTAATATTTTTGATGTAAAAAACTACTTTTGTATAGAAAATTACAATACCCAAATTTCTTTTATCATCTGAAATGTTATTTTAATTAAAATGAGAATATCAGTTGAACCAGACAATTTTTAAAAATCGTCGACAGCTAATTTTCTCCATAAGTTATTAATATTTATTGCATAAGTACTTCAAATTTTGTTCATAAATCTTCCAGTATAAGAAAGATTTTATCGGATGTTTTGAGACAATTACATAGTAAATTTTTCATTAAGATAAAGCGTTAGAATAAATATGAATAAAAAATAATAAAATTCGTCTTCATCCAAAATTCTTCTAATGTGATCGAGCAACAGTTCTGGGGTATTTTTGTTCTTCACCAATAAAAAAAAGCGCTATAAATTGTAAATTTTATACACAATTTAATTTTTGAAAAATTATTAAAATGAGGATAACTAATTGAATGGAAATGAAACTTGTACATGAAAAGCTAATTTTTTAAACTTTTATTATGTAAAAATAGTTTTTGTGACATAATACATATTTTCGAAAAATATCATGGAAGATTCCAAAATCTTGCTTAATTTCCAATTAACTGAAATTTTAATAAGATTAGGGCTTTTAAAAGTTGATGATGATCTCTCTTCTTATATAAAATATATTTATAAAAATTATCAAAAATACAGGTAAATTAGTTCAAAGTCTAACCGTTGCCTAGCAATGGAGTAGCTATAAATTTGCTTTATTTCAAAATCGTCTGCACATAATTGACAATTTATTAAACCTTGAAAAATTAATAAAAATTGAAGAAAAAAATCTCAGACATAAAATTGGTATCATTGAAAAGGTAAAATTTTGGTAGAAAAACGGTTTTGGTTAATTTCTAATTAACTGA
This sequence comes from Araneus ventricosus, assembly GCA_013235015.1. NCBI lineage: Eukaryota > Metazoa > Arthropoda > Arachnida > Araneae > Araneidae > Araneus > Araneus ventricosus. The sequence continues at coordinate 18,716 of BGPR01005069.1, forward strand.
CTGTTTAATTAGCTTTTAGGCTTCGAAAAGTTGACAGTAATCATCCTCTTGTCTTAAATAATATGTGTGCAAAGTTTGGTTGAAATCGATGCAGTAGTTTAGGAGGAGATGTGGAACATACCCACATACATGCCCACAATGACTTTTATTTATATTAAGATTTTATAAAAGAAGAGGGAGATCATCGTCAACTTTTAAAAGCCTCAAATCTTATTAAAATTTTAGTTAATTGGAAATTAAGAAAGATTTGGTATTTTCCGAAAATATGTATTATGTCACCAAAACTATTTTTACACATATTAAAAGTGAAATTAGTTTTTCATGACACAAGTTTCATTTCTGTTCAATTGGTTGCCCTCATTTTAATAATTTTTCAAAAATTAAATATTAATATAAAAGTCATTGTGCCTATTTATGTGGCTATGTTCCACATCTCCTCTTAAACCAATGGACTGTTTTTCAACCAAATTTTGCACACTTATTATTTAAGACAAGGGGAAGATTACTGTCAACTTTTCAAAGTCCAAAAGTTAATTAAACAGTCAGTTAATTATAAATGAACCGAAACCATTTTTCTGCAGTAACTTCGGAGCAAATTGTCTGAAAAAAAATATTTTTATACCATCTTAACCTTTAAAATTTTAATTTTTCAATTATACCATTTTTATTTCCATGGAATGTTTCCTTCAAATTTTATTAATTTTTTTAAAAAATTGATTACTTGCACACGATTTTGAAATAAAGCATTTTTATAGGTACTTCTTTGCTATCTAACGTTGAGACTTTGAACTAATTTCTTTTTATTTCTCTAAATATTTTATAAATTGAAAGATCACTGTCAACTTTTAATGGCTCAACAGTTAATTAAAAATTAAGCAAGATTTTGGGTTTTTCTGTGATATATTTTGAAAGCGTTATGTTACAATAACTATTTTTTATACTATATTAAGTTTAAAAAATAGCTTTTCAGTGACACAATTTCATTTGCTTAAAAATTGTTGCTCTCATTTCAAAATTTAAAAAAAAAATTCAATTGTGTATAAAATTCACAATTTGTAGCAATGTATTTTTTATTGTTAAAGAATAAGAATGCGTATGAACAGCTGTTGCTCGAACTTATAAACAAAATTCTGGAAGAATACTAAAGAAAAGTTTAAAAGCAGACTATTCATAATTTATATCAGGAACAACTATTGATCTGGTTTATTTTAACTCCTTTTATTAATGAAAATTTAACTATTTAATTAATTGTCCCAAAACATTGGTCAAAATCTTTCTTGTATATTTCACTATTTATGAGCAAAATTTGAAGTAAAAACGTTTCAGACAATAAATGAATTTTTTGTATTATAATTTTCTATACAAAAATAGTTTTTTCATTAAAAATATTAGACATAAAAGTATTTTAATCCCGAGCAACGCCAGGCATAAGAGCTAGTTTATAAATATATTTTTTGGACAGAAGATCAAATTATTTTAAATATAAAATTTTAAATCATGGTGAAATATTTGGTTCTTGTATACTTTTGAAAATGTTTTTGGTATTCCAAACTTCAAGATAAATCGATTTTTGTTAAATAAATTGAAAAGCTCTATGATTCTTGAATCTGCCTTTTGAAACCAACATTTATCCTTACTTTGTATCCTCCCAATTGAAAATTGTTACATTTACAAAACTCTCTTTTTTTGTATTATAATCAATTGTCATTAAAACATGTTTCAAGAATGTTCTACATTCAATATGACATTATTTTAGTAGAAACAACAACAATAAAATAAAGTGTTGTCAAGTTAAAAATAATTGAGCTGTGATACTAATATTTTTCAGTGATATGTTTTTAAATATCTTCAGGAGAATGAAATAAATAAATAAATTGATAAACTGATTTGGTTTTATGGTTAAAACTTGCATTGAAACAATAATTAAATTATTTTATCCAAATACTTGAATTCATATAAACATTTGTGTAGTAATTGATAGATTTTTCAAAAATCACTTATGCTTGTCTCGGGTTCTAATGCAATTTAGGCAAAATGTAAAGTGTTGTATTCTTCATGACAAAATTTGGAAGAAAAAAAAAAAAAAAACTGGTAGACTGGTGTGCATTTTAGCTACATATTGCTCACTAGTCAGGCTGGTTGCCGGAGCTTTTTCTTTAAATGAAACACAAATGCGGGACAGTCCCCCCTCCCTTTGAGTTCTCCAGGAAGTCAATCTACTCCCATTCACTGGAGCTAAAGTCAGACTTCTACCTCATGTGACACCTATGTGCTTCAGAGTCACTTTGCCGAATAGAATCTGTCACACTTCCCTTTTTACTTTGTCATCTACGAAGTATACAAAAATATTGTAATAATCAAAAAATTCGAACTTGAGATTTTGATGAATCTCTACGTTTTTAGACCTCCCCGAGTCCGAAAAACACAATTTTGGAATTATGTCTGTCTGTGAACATAATTCGAAAACTATCAGAGCTAGAGGTATGAAATTTGATATGTGACATAATTTGTAGCTTTACACCTTAATTAATTACACCTTACACATAATTTGTAGCTTTCTATCAAATTTTGGACAAAATCCATCTACAGGAGTCTGTCTGTTCATGTGAACGCGATAACTCAAAAACTTAAATAGCTAGATAGATAAAATTTGGCACACAGTTTTATCATCAGGAATGTAGGTCCATATCAAATTTTGGACCAAATCTGTCAAAGGGGTTCACTGTTTGTCTATCTGTATAATTTTTTAACACGATAACTTCTAAACCCTATGACTTAGATAAATAAAAATTGGTACGAGATCTGCTAAGATTAATTGTAGATCTGCGCCCAATTTTCGTTTCAATCACTTGAAAAAAAGGCACTCAAATTGCATATTTGTTTTCTTCGCCATTGACAGGGTTCCCACGGTCCTTAAAAACTCCTTAATTTTTATTTTGAAAATTAAGGGCCCTTAAAAGTACTTAATTTTGGTTCAAGGTCCTTAAAAGTCCTTAATTTCCGCTATCGCTAGTTGATTCAAACAATTTAGTCTTCAAAAAAATTTTTAAGACTAAAAAATTTTTTAATTTTGTCTTCCTTTCGCCTACAATGCGAAGCGCCTGCGTCGAGGCTAGAGCATTCTGAGAGAAGAGGGTGGGGCTGCAGGCACGCGGGAAGAGAGCATCCTTATTGTTCGACCAGAAATTCCATACTAGTGTTTCGCAGCAGACGTGGAAGCTATGAGAGGGGAGCAGGGGTCAAAGTTTGACCAGAACTCGCAACTGGATTGGTTGACTGCTGTAGCCACAGCCGAGGGGTAGGTGCCACTGCCCCCCTCCCTTCACCCAACACCCAAGTATAAACGTTAAACCCATGTGTGATCGTGAATGCTTGGAAGAGGATGTGAAAAATACGCGTCAATCTTTTGATGTTCTTGCTGATGAAGGGGAGAAAAAAACACATTTCACTCTTTCTCAAATCAAATGCCCTAAGAAAAGAAGTTACAGAAAAAAAGTTTTGAGCTTAAATCCATAGAGGAAAATATTTCTAAAAAATGTGAGGAATTAAATAAATGTGTATGATATTTCAATATATGTGTGTAACCCTATCTCGACAAAATTTATTCTGGTTGCTCAAAAAATTACTGCAATTATGTTGAAAAACATTCTACTTTTAAAAATGAGTTAATATTGTTCTAAAAGCCATCAATTTACTTCACGGCAAACTTAGTTTTAGTTTGGTTGATCAAGTTCAGCTGAGATAGTTATAATTATTGTATACATATATTTTCTTTATAATAAATTTTTATAGTAATGAAACAACTGAAAATGTGAAATATAGCAAAATCATATTTTTAAATAGTTTTGTGATACTGCTGTAAAATTTGGAGCTCTTGGTAAGTATTTAAGACAGTTGTGTTAAGCACGGTTGTTCTTGAAGATTTCTAGTGTTGATTAGAGTTATTTCTTGAATACTTAATTTTGGTTTGTTCAGTCTTGTTTTCCCCCATGGTAAAATGTATTCAGTGAAGTTTTTGCTGTTGTTGAAAGTTTTCTTGCGTATTGGTAACTTTTAGCTGCTGCTAGAGACAGAGGTTTATTGTATTGCATAGTTTATGTTTCAGGGTAAATTTGTTTATTAATTGTGCTTAAGTTAATCATATCATATAGCACTTGACATAGGAACACAGCATTTTTTTTTTTTATTGGTGTCCGTCTTGGAAAAAATTTTAAAAAAAGCTTCAGTTCTATATATTAGTATTTTTAATTATTGTTGTTACCTGTTAATACTTTTTGTGTCGGTATTTTCAACTGTTAATTTTAAGTAGAATAAATTGATGTGATTTGAATTTCTTTCGTAATGCGTAGGGGCAGGTGAGGTAAAGTGGTCATAAAACCCACATTTTTAAACTTAGGTGGATTATAAATATAAGAATTTGTTAAAATACTTAACATTTTTTGGTTGTTATTTTACATTCCATTAGTGAAGAACACATTGCATTAAAATTTGGGGGGGAAAAATCATTGATTTTAACAATTTTATGACAATTTCTATTTGTCATGTTTTTATGACCACTTTACCCCATGGGGTGGGGTAAAGTGGTCATAATTAAAAATAATCATAAAAACCTAATATAAGTAAGCAAAGTTTTTTTTAAAAATATTTAACAAAATTCAATATAGTTTCAACTTTAAAAGAGAATCAGTTTATTTGATCAAATTATACATTTTTAATAACCTATGATTAAGAGTTGGCTCATCAAGAATTTTAAGGATATCTGTCTCTTAATTTCCAACAATGTTATGATTTTCAGGAAAGGTGCAATAGTCTGAAGTTTTAAATACTTTATTGACAGAAAATTTCCTATTTTATTAAAAACCTGTCCAATAAGCTCTTTGATTGATCCCCCCTTCATATTTTGCCAACATCTCACAGAAATACTGTGATAATTGACTATCTGCAATTGTGGATTCACTTGACTGAATAAGACATTTTCTGCTTTTTATCAAGTTTTTCTTTGCATGTTTTTTAACTGTTTTCTTGCATCCCTTTCTTTTTGTAGTTGTTTTATTACTAATTTCTTGTCAAACCTTCATTATTGTTTTTGAACTTTTTTTTTTCTCCTGAATTCTATATTGCCACTTTATGTATGAAACAGTTGGTTATAGAGTTTAAGTACAGCTCATGTCAAATCTTTTAGAGTGCAATTATACAAAAATGATAGTGCAATTACGCATAGTCTTTTTTACTGTTCCATAAGTCATGTAACTTCCGTGCCCATCATAAATATTAATTAAAAAAAAAAAAGGTTTTTTCAATTCTAAAGAGAATTGGATAAAGCTAAGTCTTTGAAGCCATACCTTTAGTCTATTTTATTACTATCTTTAGTCTATTGCTCATATAAATGAGACCCTTTGTAAAAAAATAAAAGGTAGCATGATATCATTTGCTGATGCACTAAAAAGTACATCCTTTTTTGCAATTGGCTGATTTCTTATATGCGTTATGTGATGCTTTTGATACAAAAATTGGGGTTATCCAGTTTCAAATCTTAAATTATAATTTGTAATATATCTTAAATTAATATTTAATTAACACCTGTCTAATAAATTAAGCTTAAGAAATTTTAAAACAATGATGCATGTTAAGCCTATCCCTATGACCACTTTACCCCATCGTACTTCAATTACTATAAAATAATATCTGTAATCAATTCAGCTTATCTGTTAATGAGGAAGTATTCTTAAGATCTATATGAAGCTTTCTGCAGAGTCAATCTAATGAAAACTTAATTAAACAAAATGTAGGAGAGAAGTTAAATTAGGTATTCCAACTTCAAACTGCTACATAAACAAACAAAATGGGTGTTTTCTCCTATTAAAGTGTTGCAATTAGTATAATTTTGAGTGGTAAACTTAGTTCTTAACTATTCAAAGCTAAAATAAAAAAAATTACATTCATACCAATATTCATTACAAACTTATAGCATTCTATTTGATGTATGACCACTTTACCCCACCTGACCCTATTCTTTGCTTGTTGATAGAGTTTACATTCACAAATAATATTCATTTACCTACATTGTTGATGAAGCGAAAATTTTCGTTTCCACATGACTTCTATGAATACTTGTGATATGTAATTCAGGAAAATGATTTCTTAACTTTTAAGTAATTATGGATTTTTAAGGAGCAGTAACATTTTTTTAAGCTACATAATTATACTAAAAACTAAACAGTACTATAATAAATACAATCATATCAGTACTTCTTGCAATATGGTGAAATCGTGTTTTTTGAGAAAGATAAGGATTGGCTTTTTTTCCCATACAGTAACTGTGTGTATATGTATATTTGATAAATAATTAATATAATATTTTTAAGGTCCTTAATTTTTTTCTAAAAAAGTCCTTAATTTTTGTTTTGAAAAAAAGTGGGAACCCTGATTGATCAAAGCAAAAAATGGTGCACGCGTTTTTCCCCTCCTGTGTAGGGAATTGTCCATGTTACTGCTGCTCTGTGTATTTTTTTCCCCACCCGCATTAGGGCAGATACAAGAAAGTTTTGGGGAGACCACTCCCGCTGGTTTCATGAGTCCTTGACACAGGGACTTAGCTAGTTACTAAATCAAGTGGGATAAGCCAACAAGTTGAAGACCATATCAATTCATTCAACAAATCTTACCACTTTGGTGTTTTCAGATATGACAAATTTTCATTATTTTATTTGTCAAATTTTAGATCTGGTTTCTATGAACTATTCTTAATAAATGCAAGAAAAAAGAAATCTAATTTCTTGCTTAGAAGGAAAATAATAATAATGAAAATGATTGGAGATTTAATCATGAATGAATCTTAAACTGTTGATGCACGAGAGAAATTATCCATGATGCTTTATGTCTTAAAATCTTAAGTAGATTTTTTTTTCCTGTTTAGGAGGTTAATAGTCTTTGTATAGTTGCAAGCAGCTGTAGTTCACGAATTCAGCTTTTATCGATAGAGAAGATACCAATTGCAAAAATCACAGAGATGGTGAGCTTATTAATTTTTTTTCATTCAATATATTTAAAATTTTCATTATTGCATCGTTGTGTCATATGAAACAGTCCCTTTAAAGTAAAAAATATGGATTCAGAATCAAACTAATATCAAATTTACTTTTCTATAATTAAATTTTTATTCCTGGCAACCTTAAGAACTCATATGTCAATTAAAATTCAGAATAAACATTTAATTACAATTCCAAATATAATCTAAAAAAGTATCTTTCTTACTGCTGGTTATATTATGTTTTAAACATATATTAATAAAAATTATGATATTGATTTATTACAAGGGATTACACTATTCTTGATAATGTGTATACATGCATTTTTTTATGAAAAGATTAAAGAATTATGTCATTGCTGGTAGGGGATGTGAAGCATAAAAAGACTTAACATTTTCATAAGTTATTTTATATATAAAAAAAATTAATAAGTGTTTTACATTTCAAAAGGAAATTACAAATTTAGAATAAATTCTTCAAATTTTATTTAAAGCCAAATAAAATAGATTCAAATTTCAATAATAATAATTGTATACTTTAAATTGCAACTAGATTAGTTGTAAGTGCAATAGCTTGAACAGTTTCTGCCTTAAAATATTTTCTTTGTGCTAGTTTTGCTGTCAGTTATTTTGATTATAAAATAATTTTAATAGAATGTTTTCACTGAAAAGCTCTGTAGTATGACTAATATAACCAAACAATTAAGAAAATATTTACATAACAGGTGAAAATATATAATTATAAAAGAAAAAAATACTTCTAAATTCATTAATTATCAAGAATTTAAAGCATGCATTAAATTAATCTATGGCTCAATGGATGTTTTCTTTTTATAGTATTATCCATTTAAAATTCCTAAATATAATGTATAATTGTGCCTGCATTTATTGAACTAGGTTTTAGAAAAGGGGAAGGTGCCCAAAGGCATTGCCATCAGCAATTTCAATAACACCAAGCTGTTGTGGTTGTTGAGTGGTCAGTCCTGTGAGGACTGCACTGCCTCTCTCAACAGCCCAGATGATGATTACATTAGCTGCAACATGACATTTAGAGTTATTGCGCTGAAGTCCCTCCTCGGACCGGAGAAGAGATTTATCGTTCAAGAGAAGGACTTCGCTAGCTGCTTCGATCGCAGAAACACCAGGCACTGCTCTGAGAGCCTCATCAAACTTCCGGAAAGACTGCCACCACCAGAAAGTGTTCCTATCAAATCAGAAACCATTCCTCGCCTAGTCAGCAAAACCCCGGAGACTGCCAAGGTCGCACCGAAGGTTATTTCACAACCAGCTAACAAATCCCCAGAGATATACAAGGCCGTGCCCAAGGTCACTCCTCAACTAGTTAGCAAAGTCCCAGAGACGGCCAAGGTCGCACCCAAGAAACATTACTGCGACAAAGCTGTCGAGGTCCATCTAGACAGGGTTGACCTTGGCAACGACTTGGAAAATGATGACAACAAAAGTGTCCTTAGCTACTATTCTGCCGAATCCGTCACGATGCCAAAAAAAGCCGAGCTGCTGAATTCTTCAAGCAATGAAGATTACTACAGCATCGAGCACTATTCATCAATGAGCCGTGGAAGCACTCTGCGAGGGAACACTAGTCTTGAGAGGAAGATCTTTGACATTGAGAAATGCGTTTTGGATATGTTCGAGACACACAGCACGGAACTGAATGATATCAAGGTTGAGTTGAGAGAGTTGAAGAAAGCTGTTTCGAATATTTCAGCCCTGCACTATGGCACTTCTTCTGGTACCAATAGCCCATCGAATGCTCAGTTGTTATGCCACATTCAAGAGTTACAGCATAGCGTGCACGTTGTTGAAAATAAGTTGGATACCATGAGTATAGATATTAATTCTAGAATGAAGCACCAGGATCGCAAACTGAGTATGATCAGGAAGGAACTTAATACTTTATTATCTAAATATAAATAAGGAGAATCTTAAATTATATATAAAAGTATTGTTCTAGTTCAAATTAAGCTCAAAACATGTAAATAAATTATTCAGCACATATAAACCCTGTTTCAGAGTTTTCTTTTTGTATTTACAAGAAAATCAAAAATAGATGAAACATTTATCCTGTAAGTTTCAGTATTAAAAATAAAATAATTATTTGATCTATTTTATTTCATCAATTTTGAAATACACCAACATTTTCTGTCAACTATTTGCATCCATTTGTGCCATACAATATACATCTTCACAAAACATAAGTTTCTAAAAATTATTTAAACAGTTATGGCAAATTATCTGTTTATTTGAAAAAAAAAAAACTGAATTATTTCAATACCTTTATTGTTTTACTGTATTTACTTATTGACATTTGCGAGTCCATCCCGACAGCTCTTTGAACTTGGATGATTTCCACTTTACAGGTTAAGCTAGTTAGGAGCATTTGTGTAGTTTTGAAGGAAGACAAGAATTCAAAACCAAGTGCAGTAATCAATGCCATTAGGAGTTTAATTATCATACAAAAAGAAAAGGCTTATTATTTAGAAAATAGCCTATCTTATAATTTGAGTGGAGTGATAATCTTTATCAAACACAATGTAGATTTTAAATGATATTGTAACCATGATATATTTATAGAAAATTTTAATATAAATTTTAGCAAAATGGAATTATTAATTGGGCTCTACATAAGCCATCTTATTTTTATCTGTGTAATATCACAGTCAGCAATAGCATTTTATTCCTGCAGCTCCCAGATATTGCACAAATAGATAAAAATGGATGTTTCATTTTAAATGTAGAAGACAAATCTTAATTTTAGTACCGTTTTGAAAATGGGTATTTTTAAATTCTGAGATTGACTGTAACCTCAATGAAATATTTTAATACAGATGAATCTTCAAGGATTAAATACACATAGTTTATATAAATGATTCTATTCTTTATAAAAGTTTGGAAACTGACAAATTATGAAAGTCTTCTAATATTTTAAATATCTAATACATTTGTTACTGTGTGCTGAATAAGTTGCATCTAACAGCTTTTTAACATTTTTGTTAAAATGCTGACATTTAAACTTTCTTTAGTAATTTTTCTGAACTTGCTCAAAGTACTTCTACTCCATGATTGTTTAATTATATTAATGTAACTTTACCAGTTTTTGGATGTGCAAGGATTATAATTTTAACTTGAGTCACTTTTTCAGAGCAAAATATAAGTTTTTTTTTTTTTACAACCTGAACTTTATGGCACATCATTCTTTGAGGTGCACTTTGACATATTGTAATGCAAAGAATTGTGCAAATTCTTGTATGCAATATCACGAAAAAGGTAATGAGTAGGCATGGATAATTTTGTATTAATTGGTGGTGATTAATAATTAATGGTGTAAGGAAACTTTAAAAAAAGTTTTTATAAAAGTACTAAAAAGTATTTTACGAAAAACCCATATTCACATGAAAGTCTCTAATTTCAGTAATGTAGTTACGAGTTCATACTACAGTAGAAAAACATTTGAAGAAGATTCACAGATTTATGCATCAAATTCATAGAGAAAAAATGTTGAGATATTTTAAAATAAAACTAAAATTGTTTTTAATGTCATTTATTAAAAAATCAATATTCAATGCACATAACATTTAAAAGTGAACATATAAAATACATCATATGTAACAATATTTTTTTTCTTTCAATTATATAAAAAACGATCAACTGTTTTACTAAATAACACATAAAAATTGCATCTTAGAACCATCCAAGAAGATTAGTGGCAAAGTGTGCGGAAGCGTAAAGAAGAGAGAGGTTTCCAAAATGCGTGAACATTCCTCTCATACGTTTCTGTGGATCTAAAATAAGAAGGTTAAAAATGGAGATATAACCTACAAGCATTAAGAAATATAAAACATATACAGTAAAATTCTGAGATTACTTTGGTAGAGGTGAAAAGATGAAGAAATACAATGAAATACTTGTTGAAAAGATAGCAGGTATTTAATTATATTTCATAAGGAGTGTATGATTCACCAAAAGTAAAGCACTTAATTTTTTTTCATAGTGTTTACATGTATTATTTTTAAATGGGAAATTTACTAAAAGCGGTTTTTAAAAACACTTTTATTAATGTATTAAAAGAGCTGATTTTTTTTTTTAAATTTATAATTATAAATGTTATGAAATCTTATAATCATTTTTTTTCTCAAAATCCTTAACAGGTCGTACCACTGGTATGGATGGTGTCTAGCTGCCGCTGGACAGAGAGGGATTAGTAACAACAACCACTGGTATGGAATCAAATTGATTAACTGATAATGAAGTTCTGAAAATACTAAAACAGTGCATCTCCATTGAGAACACACAAGTGAACAAATTTTCAGAACTCTAACGAATTAAGAAGCAAGTGAAAAAAATCAATTACAAAACTTCATCTTTACTAACATGAAACAAGTCAAGTTAAATAACAGTATACAAAAATATTTTTTCTTTAAAATTAAACTCTGCTGTCAGTGTCATTCATTAAAACTCACAAATATTTTTACTGGTATGTAATGCAGACACTGAAACTCAGGCTACTGAAATACTATCTCAAATTTTTAAACCAACTTACTAATACATATTTATAAAGATACAAAATATGTGTTGTGTACAGAAATGCTTAATGTGCCATTATTCCAAAATAAGTGACATTTATTTGAATTTCAATCGATAATTACAAGAGGTAAGAAAGTACCTCATGATGATACGTACCAACAGCGTATAAAATAGAGAGTGGCGAATATAGGTTATAATTTTTTTTGGGGGAGGGGGGCAATATGACCAAGCTTACCGTTATTTGCGCTTATTTTTTTAAGTGAACTATCGTTCAATGATTAAAGATAGTTTTCAAGGGCTTTTAAACAAAGTGTTGGGACTAAACAATATAGTTATTATTTTTATGTTTTTAGTTTATTTTTATAACTGAACTGAACTAATGCTTTATTATATGATCGCGCATTGTTTTATAACACGCACGTATTTAACATTTAATTGTATTCATGTTAATATTATTTTCCTCACCCCCTTAACTTTTTTACTTGCTTTTTTTAATAAAGATTTTTTTTTACTCTGGTCCCAACAGAAGTAAATTTTGTACAACATAAAAGAATGTTGGTTTATTGTTTTTGAGCTATAAATATGGTGTTATAAAGTGAATACATAAAAAAAGTTTGCCTTTTTATGTAAAGTTTACGAAACGAAGTCCAGACACTAGCAAACTTATCAAGAAATTCATTGAATATTTTAATGTCTCTATGGATCGAAAGCAATGCTAGTTCATTACGCCTACTTTCCGATGAGGTATTTCTTAAGCAAGTCGTTAATCTTCTTAAACTTGAGAAGCTTCTTTCCACGGTTACAACAGAAACAGGCAGAACTGCTAGTTGTTTCAAGAGAATATAAATGTTGGGGAAGAAAGTCTTGTCACATTTTTCTAGAGAACTAATGGCTGTTTTGGGAAGATTTTCAGATTTTTCCCGACTCCACTTTTCTTTCCACAACATAAACTCGCTTTGCACAACCTCTTTATGTGACAAATCTTCTTCGTAGAAATTGAAAGCAGCTTTCAATGAACAGAAATCTGTTTCGGTACAAAATTCTGGAAGGATGTGTTGTAAGGATGCAACTTTTTCCTTGTGAGATCCAAAGCGTTCCTTCAGTGAATTACAGAAATCATCAAGGTAGGGTACGTAATAGGGATTGTAATCCGGCACCAATTTCAATCCGGTTGGATCCAGCCGAATTGGCCGCATCAAAACTATTTTGCCTTTTCATTAGAAAATCAACTGTATAAAAGATGATAGAGTTAGTGTGTTACAAAGTTGATAAAAAAGGAGTTAATTTCTTACGAAATCAACTTTATTCGTACTGTTATAATTAAACAACCTTTACGTATGAATCAACCATAAAAATTTAGTACAGTGTAACTAGTTAAATTGTAATTGTTATATTAGTTTAGTAATAATTAGATAATGACGGGCGGTTAAGTTCAGTCTCACTTACTAGATTTCACAAATGACATCAATGATAAGTTGTAATGTAACTTATATTAAATCTAACTAAATCAAGCTTATCAACTGAGATCACAATAATTAGGTATTTTAAACATGCCAAGCAGTCTCATTCTTATAATTATGACAGTCATCATGAATCTGTTTAATCAATGGCACAATTATCACAATAACGAGTTTAAAACTTCTTCGTATTTTTTATTATACTTATTTTAAATTATTATTTTGAGTAAAGCAATTTTTTAAAAACTCACTTTGGTTTTGAAAAAAATCATCATAGGAAACAAATAGTGTTAATTGTGTCATCTGCCAATCGACTTCTTTCAGAGCTACAAATATAACCAGCGGCCTAGAAGGCCCTTTCTGCTTCTGCACTTGTCAGTTTTATTGTCAACAAATACTCATGAATAGAAGACAAGTATTTTTCTCGAACTTTTTCCCTTTCACATGCAGTCATTTCCTTTCTTAATGTTTTCTCATAATCTTTCTCTTTTTTTTGGTATTTATGCTCTAGGTTTTCATATCTTGCTGGATTTGCACTTGTAATTCTTTCTGTAATGTCAAATCATTTTTCAATGACGATGAACCTAAGTTATATTCTACTATATTATCTACGTTTTCTTTAAAGCTATCATCTTTAAAGCTACAACTCTTTCTAATATATTTTTCTTTTCTAGTCTTACAACTTTTTTTTCGGCATAGTAAATGTATCATCAGTTCGTCTTGTATCATCATCATATTTTTTTTTCATTCTGTAAGTGTATTAATATTCCTCTTTTCATTTTTCTGTCTGCAAACATTCAAAAGTGACATGTTTGTTTTAGAACTTTTAGACTAGTACCTGCAATGCAATACAAATAGGTACATATTTACAATTTAAAACGTTAGTTCGGTCACTATGTAAGAAGAAAGGCATATTAGAAAGAAAAATCAGAAATATCGATCGTTACTCAATTCATGACTAAGTCTAATTTTCTACTTAAATCATTCTCGTACTCGTAAATGTAACATAAACATAATTCATCTATCAATTGAACAATAATAATGTCTATATGTGTAGTGGGTGAGTCAGCGTCGAACGACTCGTACGCACCACTCATTTAAGTACCTACTCTTGCTACAACGCGAGTATTTTTTCAAGAAATCGGCTTCATGTATGTTTTAATTTACCGGATCCGGCGAACTGGTGCCGGATCCGCCTGATTACCGGATCCGGTTTTCCGGATTGCAATCCCTAGTACATAAACAGCTCATCGATAGTAGTATTCTTCTGTGCTGTAAGGGACGTTGTTGCGGGCTGTTTGAAGGCGACAAACTCTTGGAATCTCTTCTTTAATGTTGAGTTTTGCAGCGATTTCCTTTACTTGAGCATACAGGGTTTTAAAGTTGTCATTAGCATTTACCCTTTGTTTCAATAGCAGATCTAAGACACTTGTATCATTTGCCATGGATGGAGAAAGATTATCTTTTTTTTAAGCTTCTCAGATAAGTCATGTAGTTGACAGCATCCAGCTTAAAACAAAAACATTGTCAAGAAATTGAAATTTACTGATAGAACTAATTAGAGCGTGTGCCTTAGGTACTGAGTCACTTGATTCTTCTTCTATTTTCGAAAGAGAGAGAAGGACTGGTTCTAAAATTTCTTTAAATAAAAACACCGAGTCGTGCCTTTTCACCCATCATGTTTCGCATAGTGAAATAAGTTTCTTTTTTTTCCCGTTCAGGACAACAGTCAGATATCTTGATTTCAGTTCTTTTGGCTGACATATGAAAGGATCTGCAGACTTCTTTGATAAGGCCCACACAATTCCTTATAGAAGGAATGTTACTCGCATCTCACAAACACAAATTTAGACTATGTGAAGAACAACGTGTATACAAGGCTAGTGGTTGTTTTCTTTGATAGAAGATTGTACCCCTCTGAATTGTCCTCTCATCGTGGCAGCAACATCGCATCCTTGACCTCTCATTTTCTTTAAGTCAAGCCCTAAACTTCACAAGGTCTCCAACACAGTGTTAGCTAATCCTGCACCAGTAACGTCACAAACAGGGAAAAAAGTTAGGAAATCTTCTCTAATTTTGTATGATTGGTCTTCACCATACTGTACACAAAGAGAAAACTGTTCTATTTGGCAAATGTCAGTGGTGTCATCTGATAAAATGGAATAAAAAAAGACTTCCTGACATTTGTGACAATTTGAGATTGGTTTAAATGACCAAACATGTTAATGAGCTTGTTTTGAATAAAAGAACTTGTGTACATGCTCCTCCCAACTGTTCATTAATTGGTCTTTAAGGTTATTATCTCCACTGTTAGCTCTGTATCTCAGCAGTGATCGACAATTTCCGTCATTTTTTTCTGTCTCTTCTAGGTCGTTACCATCACGATGACCTCTTGCTGCTATTTGCTACCTTCCGCAAAACCTTATAGTTTGTATTATAGAGATCAGTCTTTTTCTGTTTTTTTCAATATCCAATCTTCTTTGAGCATTCACTTAATTGATAACACTCTCAGATTTTTTTGGAACAATGGATTTTCTGTTTTCAGCAATCAAAACTGATGTTTTATAATATGTGCAATTTTCATGTTTACGAAACATTTCCTTTCCTTTTTTCAAATTAATAACTCTCCTTTTCCTACACTTTTGGAGTGCAAAAATATTATGCAATATGTACAAAAAGATCCAGATGTTTCTACAGAATAAGCTAACCTTTCAAATTCTTCTAGTCATTTCATTTGAAAAGATCTAGTATGGTTTGAACTAGAACTACTAAAAGTAGAAGGAAATTTGTATGCAGGTTGAGGTTTCCAAACATTTTCTACTAGAGAAATCTTTTCTTCATTTGTTAACGAACGAACGGAATTGCTTAGACAATAGTTTCCAATATCATAGATATTTTTTCTTACTTGGTTGAAGTCCCCCATACCTGGGGCTGGATCAACGGTACTGGTATTTGCGAACCAGAAGAAACATTGTCACTGGCACAGCCAGCTTCAGCACTGTCATCAATAGGCCTATTTATACTCAGTTTTTTTTGCAAAAAAAAGTTTTTAATAGAAGCTTGTCTCTTCATTATGAATACAGTTGATTTAATAACACATTAAGATTCCAGAACAGCAAAATGCAGATGATCGCAGATACACAGCTATTCAAAAATCTCAATAACTCAATAAAGAGAGCTACAGATAAAACAACTTGACAGGCAAGCAGAGAAAATGTTAACACACGAGGTAACCGCCTAAGAATCAACTAACTCCTACTGCCGGTTGCCCACTTATATAGGATCAGTTGGCGCGCTTGGTGACCTTCTGTAATATTCCAGAATCTTTGAACCTATTTGAGATTTTGACTAGGTCTCTTCATTATCGGCAAATTAGTTTTCTTGCCAAATTTGGCGTCAAAGTTGTATGAGTATAGGCATAAAATTTTGCGAATAAAATCAGGTGAAACTGTGAAAAAAATTCCCCTGACTGAACTTGCAACATTTCCATGATTTACAGCTACTAATTATTTAGTTTCTTGGCTTTCTCCCTACTCAAAATCACTGTATATGTACAATATACATTAAAAACACGTTTTACAAGTTATTTAATATGAAAAAATAAACAATTTTATGAAATTTAATTTTAAAAAAATGGAATGAACATCCTAAAAAAATCTATTAAATCAGTATATTACATTTCTTATATGCAAAAATACTGGAAATTTTAATAAAATACTTTGCTTCTAAAACTGCATAAGAAACATTAAAACTACTCTTTGCAACACAAGTTAAATTATACTAACAATAAAGGTTATGATCTTTGCTCAAAACTTTAAAAAAGTTTAATAACTAATTAGTGCTCTTAGCATGAGTACCAGAACAAAACGTTGCAGCATAAATATAAAAATAGTATAATTATACATACCTAATAATATGTATTTTAGCAAAGATTTAAACAAGAGAAACTGCCAAAATATTACTTCAAATCTCTATTCTTTAACAAATCATTTGAAATTAATTGCTCTAATCAAAAACTTCTGCTTTTATAAATGAATATCAGTTTTTTAAACAAACTCCACATTATTACTAATATAATAGCCCAGATCTCTCTGTAACGCTCTGACGTCACCAACAATAAAACTCGAGCCATAGCATTGCAAGACTTTAAACAGCATTATTTCATTGTAAGAGAACCTAAATTTCAGTAATTTTAAATTTAAAAGAGTAATTGTCATTCTCATTTTAAATTTAATAGCTCTAAAATAGTGAAATAAAATTTGCCATCCATTGATATAAAATTTATCTCGCTATGATCAACAGTTCCCGAGAAATTTTAAATTATATTAATCGTATATTTCAAATTTCCGTTTTTTAATAGAAAGAAGCAAATTATGTCAGCAGTATATCATACGCGTGATATAGTTTGGACGCCACGATGCATGATGGATTTCATGGTTGGATACCACGATGATTTTTTGAATAAAGAAATATGTAAACAAACAAAAATATTTCCTGTCATAAAACATATGTTTATTTTATTTGTTTTCAATCAATGTTAAACATTTCTCTCGCATATATATCTATTTAAACACGTCAAATTTGACGGGAAACTTTTGAATAAAGAGGCAATTTGCACCCATCATACCATGACGGGTGATTTTCTAGTTAGAAATAATACTAGACGCAAGATACTAATTTATAAATAATATCTCAAGTAACGTATAACTATTAATTTTCCCTGATTTTTAGATATTTTTAAGAATCTCCCTGACTTTTACTGACCAATAAAATTCCCTGACCACCCCAATTTCCAGGTTCTGTAACCGCCCTGAAAATACATTCAAAACAAGGCCGCGCCTTCATTATACGCCCATATTTTAAATTCGCATATAAGGAAGCCTAAGAGATCTCTTATAAAATGCTTAATAGATATTCGAGGGTTAAATCCGAAAAGAACAAAGCTTGTTATCAAGAAACAAAATTTACAGAAATCATCTACTTCTTAACTGCATGCCAAAAAGAGGATGAAAATTTTTCCAAGGGATTTTTTCTTCTTAAAGGCCACGATGACCTCTGTAGTTAAAAGAGGAAAAAAATAAGAATCAGCTTGAAAAAAATGAAACATTTTCTTATGATGAACTTGTTGAAAAGTATTATTATTATTGGAAAAAGAGAATAGATTCAAGAATTCAGTTTCAATACAACCATCATGAAGTGTCATGGTTTGTTAACTATTAATTAATCAAATTAGTTATCTAAAAAGCTAAATGAATTTCGTTATTTGGATCAATCTCAATCCGAAATATTTTAATACATCATTGATAGAAAAAAATGACCCTTTAAAGGGTTAAGAAAAGGATCACATCTACTGGAAACTTAATAAAGATTTAAAATTATAACTAAATTAAATTATTTTCAAAAATATTTACCTCCAGTTGAATAGCCAAGGGCATAAACTATTCTCCCTAGCAAATACAGGATTCCACCAAAGGTGCTCAGTTTCTGAAATTTAAAAAACAATTTATCAAATGAAAAGATAAAATTCAAATAATTTGGAAAATCTTTTAAAGCTTCCATGGAAACCTCTCATATAGAAAATATTTTTGTAGCATCCAAATAACTAGAATCTAAAGAAAGACCCCTGTATAACTGATGCAAACTAATACTACAAATAAAATACCATTCTAGTTCTATCTCTCTAATGATACTACTAATGATAAAGAAGAATGTGCGTCTGTGTGTTTGCACTCAACAGGGCAGATCACAGAATTGCGAAATAAAACATAACAGGTGTAAGCCTTTTAAAATAGTAGGAGTTAAATGTCTATAAAAATTTGAAATATAGAAAAATTTGGATGGAGAAACCATTAAGACCAAGCTTTGCATAAAAGATTTTATTATAATTTTTCATGGTGAATAATCCTGGCAAATTGTCTGGCTGCTGAAGGCACCTAGTAAATAATAAAATACTGTGTTTAAAAAAATCCCTTAAATTAAAATTTGCAATACATTTTTCATGTTGCTCAAGCTTACAACTATATTTTAAAAGTAATTCATAAATATAACTAAAAATATAAAATCCTTTGTACTTACCGGATGTGATAATCCACCAACAAGAAGGAGAAAGAGAAATTGAGGATAATTTTCAAGGCTGGAAAAAGATGCACAAATTTACTTTCAAGCTAAATAAATAATGCTTCAAAATTGCAATAACGGAATTAGATGCTTACAAATTTCCATGAGCTCGCTGAATGCAGTTGAAAACTATATTGCTGTCACTATACATAGTAGGATACTGAAAGAAAAAAGAAAGAATTAGATAGCATGAAAAATAATAATGCCAAAAGGATTATTAAACCAAGGATCTGAATTCCAGTTTTCTTTCAATTGTTTTTTATTTATGACACAATTTTTTTTTACTTTATACACACTTATAAACTAAATGCTACCTAAGAGAAAATTCTTAATCATTTTATACATGACAATAAGTAACTGCTATTTTCAAATTTGACTATCACAATAGGAGTCTGCACATTTTTCCCTCTCTTCAACGACACTATAACTACACTAATATTTCAATTACATCTGTCTCACTGATAGGAAATATTGTAGTACATTCCAAGTTCTAGAGTTGTTAATTGTAATGCTAATTACCTTATAGTAAAAGTAGACTCTACTTGCATCCCTGCACATCGTCATCATTTTAAAACCATAGAATCCATGTTTAAGTGCCAAAAATGCATAGAAGAGTTTACCTTAATCATTCATTTGGTTTGAATTTTCACAGTTTTTTTATTATAATGGGGAACTTCAGTATTTTTTAAAAACACTTGAAAGCCATCCGCATTTGTAGAAAAAATCATTCTAATTTCAAATATGCAAGTGAAATTTTACATAAAAATTTATTTATTTAAATATTGAGAGCGAAAGATACACTGAAATAGCAGGAATCATGATGCAATCGGAAACGCACTCTCATTGGCCGAGTAGATTCTGACATCAAAGTTGCTTTCCTTCGCATACTTCTCTTTCGCTACTTTTGTGCCCTGCTTTGAATCAAAGCGTTTGTACCAGCTAACATTTTAAAAGTGAAGTTTTTGGCTTTTCTACTCTTCAACATTCAATTTAACAATGGATATTGGTTTTGCACAAAGTAAATCGGATAATTTCCCAAGAATTGATTCTACAATGATGGCAATGCATTTCAAGAAAAATTCCGATTTTATGATGATTTGGATATGAAGAATAAAAGCACAACGGTAAAATTTCTCTTTTTTTTGGCTCAATGAAACAAAATAAAACAAAAAATAAAATAAAATGCTGAACTCAGCTGAAAAAACCCTGTCATAACTCAGAATCCAAACAGTATCCCATGGTGTGTATACTAATTTGTAGACAGACAAAGTGTTTAAAAAATAACAAAAAGCATGAAAAACAGAACCGATGAAACAAAATTAATTCTAACTTAAGTTCTTTTTAATGTTAACCGAATTCCGCATAAAAAAAGAAAGGAAATCTTTAAACTCCCATAAAAAAATCCACTGAAAATGAAGAAATAAATTAATTCTGGTAATGCTATTAAATCATCACTATCCCCGTGTGGATGAATCAGCATAAATAAAAAAAAGCAGGAAACCACTAAAGTCCAGCTACGTTCTCATGTATGTGTCCCCGCTTAACTTTTCATGTGAAAAATTAAAAAAGATCTTTTAAAAAATTAAACAAAACTGTGGTTTGAAAAGTATAAAATAATTTTATTTTAAAATTGGTGCCAAAATAGAAACAATATTAAATCTATTTATAAATCTTAATCGACAATAGAACTTTAAAACTACACGTGGCTACCACGTAATCTTTCAATACGAGCTCTTACAGGTACTTATGTGTTTAACCTCATCTTATACTTATATCAAAAACAGAACAAATATGAAATTCAAGGCTCTTCTTTACAGTATTTCCTGATATTGTTATGAGGTATCAATGGTTTCTTAAAATGTAAATTCCATGTAATCAAAAAAGGAGGATAATAGAGGGAAAAAACCAATTAAATTTAACTATTTGCTTTGAAATATCTATTTCTTTTTTACTGCTAACCTCACTTTATACTTCTTTAACTAACTTTTTGAAGACAAATTTTGATTTTAATACATTCATTGAATATAAAGGATTTATTTTGCATCAAAAATTAATTCTGCGATTATTTTGTTGATGAACTATGAATGAAAACGAAACAAGACATGAATGTAAACTAATTTTTAAGATATTTTTTTAATTTTCAATAGTACTGTAATTTTTTAAAAAAATATAAGAAACATTCGAACATCAACTGAAAAAATTTATGCAATAAAATAACAAGAGCAAGTTTTTTTTTTTTTAAAAAAGAATCTTAAAAAAAGGTGGGATCTTCGATATTTTTACCCTTGGAGGGGCCATGGCCCCTCCAAGGGTAAAATATAAATTCCATGTAGTAATCAAACGGGGAAAAACTAATTAAGTTTAACTATTCGCTTTAAAATATTTTTTGGCTGCTAACCTCACCTTATACTTCTTTTGAAAACAAAAAAGGTATTGAATTCTGAATTTACTGTGCTTCATGATATACAATTTTAATAGATATAATATAGATTAATAACTCGCATCAAAATGATCTCCACAGACATGATGAATGCTGCTTCCTGATAATTCCGGATTAAGCTTTGGATCTCTCTTCGTCGCTTTACACCACTTTTTGCGAATAACATAACTTTTTGCACATTGATAAATAATTTATAGGGCGCCATTACAGTTGTATTACTACATTTAGGAACAGTACAATCTTGTATCTTGCCGACATTATTTTATCTTATGCGATAGTCGGAAAATATAGAAAAAAAACAGAAATCTCTATAGAAAGCGAACTTGAAGGAAGCGTGTGTCTTCCCTGTGAAGCAAATATGACCTCAGACCCGTTTCACGACAAAATGGATCGTTTTCCCCGCGTTTTCTGAGAGGTGAACTTTGATAGCAAATTTTAAAAAACAAAACTGTCTAGAATTTTTTTTAAATGTTATTGTTCGTTTCGAAGCATTTTAAATCAATTTTTTAAAAAATGCTGAAGTTCCCCATTGTCAATCACAGCTATCACATTGCAAATATAGTCTCCTACAATATGTCAAACTGATGAGCATTAAAATTCATGACCTGATACATTTTGTTTCCTGCAGCCTATTTTGGAATTAAAGCCCCAACGCATGAGAATAGGTTCATTTCAAGTTAATAACATACTGACAGGTCAATGTTAAAGAATGTGTACTTTTTCTAATAAAACCGAATTTTAACCTGCTATTTACAACATTTTGATTACAGGTTATCAAAATTTTGTTTCCGGGATATAAGAGGATGTCTTATAAGTGTTTGATAAAAGAACAACAAAATATTAAATGCTACTGAATACTTTAATTCTAATTAAAAATATCAGTGCAAAATGTTTAATCTAAACTTGATCTGAATCCTCTTACTTTCAGAAGATAGAATGATAGGATTAATGCTGAAATATTTTTTCTTTAAAATGTTTGATTTTATTACCTATATAACTTTTGCTGAAGCAAGATACAAAAGTGATTGTGCACAAATTATCGTAGTTCTTAACATTTGGAAAAAAGGATATTAAACTAGATATGTAGCTTTACCCATATCCAATTTTTGTAGTAAAAAAATTAAGGCATTTAACATAGTTATACTGATTGCAAAGTAGCAGTTGTTGTTACAGCACATTTACAATTTCCCATTTTCATATATGATGTTAGTTAAGAACATAGCAAAGAAAGTAAAAAATACTTATTTTCAAAGCCTACTAAAACTGATTACTATAAAATGCAGAGACAAAGGCTACTCATAAAGGAGGAATTTATCATGCTTTAACCTCTGGATTGTCCCAAGCATATACATATGCTTTACAGAGTCTATATGTTAACTGCCACTAGCATATGTTTTTACAAAATACATTTCTCTGTAATTTGTTCTCTATTCCGTAGTCATAAGTACAATCACAGCTTCAAAATGCAATAAATTAACCTTCGACAGGGATTCGCCTGTAGGTGATTTTGTTTTCCCTTTGCCGTGTTTCCGTGAACATTGTGTAAAACATTGAAGCCACTCTACAGCAGCCAACCTCAATTTTAAGGAAAACTGGCTGCTAAAATTTACAGCTTCTCTAAAAGCGATTCATGTTTGGAAGAATAAAATATGTATTTAAATAAACCCTAATTCATTATTTCTGATAAACTGAATTTTAAGAATCATCCAAAGAAAAAAGTATTCTAATTGAAAACTTCTTTTAGGTAGATCTACCTATTTCAATGATTCTCATGTCACGACTTCCGGAAAAAATTCTGCAGATCTTCACCGATCTTGACCGCTAGACCCAAAACCACCCTTCGTTAAACCACCCTTCGTTATATATATATATATATATTCCCCATTGAATTTTTCATTGAGTGGAAATGGAATCTTTATTACCTTTTGAAAAAGTCTTTATCCTTCCATTATAAAAATTCCGAATGTTTTGATTCTTTTAGATTTTCTAATATTAAAATTGCTATTGAAGACTTAAAAAGTAAATTCATCATCACTCCTATCGACAAAGCTTCCAATAACTATGCTTTTATTTGCAAACAGCATTACTATAATCTTCTGGATAAGGAACTTCAAAATTCAGCAACATACAAAAAATACCAACTTTAATATGAGTACAATATCCAAAAAAATTCTTGCTTTCTATAAATTCTTCAAAATTAATTAATTCAATTTTTGCTTTCCTTATATTACTATTAATCCAAAATTTCATAAAAATCATATTTCTTATCGTTTTATCACTTGTGGAACTTCTTCATACATGAAGCAACCTGGTTACATTTTCTTCAATCTGTTAAAAAAATTACTGAATGTCATTTGTTCAGAAAGTTTCACTTGGATTATTAACAATAATAAACCGGTTATTGATTTCATTCACAATAATAAGTACAATATTTCTTCTATTGAGACTTTTGACTTCAAAGATCTTTTTACAAGCATTCCTCTAGCCACTCTTCGAGAGGTGCTTAACTCTTACTTTTTTGATTACAAAAATATTCTCAATATTTCTTTTGAGTATTGGGATAAATTATGTAATTTTTGCATTTTTAATAATTTTATTTACAATGGGGAAAGTATTTTTCTCCAATCACATGGCATTCCTCAAGGATCTTCATTTTCTTCTATTACAGCTAACCTCTTCCTTCATTATTTTGAGAAGAATTATTTACTTCTTCATCCTCAGGCTTTCAGATTCGTAGATGATTTTATTGTTTTTAATCATGGATCATTTAATATTACGTGGCAAAATATTTATCCTTCAGCCTTGCTTCCTAAACAAAAAACTCTAATCAGTTTGAAGCGGATTTCTTAGATCTGGATATTAAACTTATTGATAATAACTTTTGTATCGATATCTTTGACGAAAGAATGGATTTTAATTTTTGTGTCAACCGACTTTCATATTGGTCTTCTAATATTTCTATTAAGATTTATAGAAACACTATTATCTCGCAATTTTCTCGCATTAGATCTATTTGTTCGAACGAAATTTCAAAATCTAGACAATTAAAGCTTTTGTATGATCAAATTTAAATAATGGTATTCCCGAGAACTTTGTGCGACGATATCTCAAGCAGTGATTACGGAGCTACTGACAAAGCCTCTTTCTCCTTTTCTTTCTCTTTCCTCTGTTTGGCAACGGCGATAACTGGTTTGGCGTTCATTCTCCTCGTGGTCGCGGTAGCGTTTTCCTGGCCATGGTAAGCATATTTCGCTTTATTTTATTATTTTTTATGTTTCGGCTGTTCTTTATTTTATTCTAGGTCTTTTGTATTCGGATTTTTTGTATTTGTATTCGGATTTTTGTATTTGATTCTTTTTAAATCTTCTTAAATGTATTTATATTTTTTATTCAAGAAATCTTCCATTTTCGTTTGTTTTGTGCTTTTAGAGGGGATGACGGCAATTTTTAACGGATTTCGTTTGTAGTCAGCAGAAAAAAGCACAAATTAATATCATGAGCGAGCTTCCCTTCCTGACGAGCGGCTCGCTATGATATTTTTCATTTTTTTTTTGGTTTTTTCTGGTTTTTGTCTATTTAGCCATTTTGTCCTTTTTTACTGTTTTTGAGTTTTTATTTTGTGTTTATATGTTGGTTTTGATATATATATATATAGCACAATAACGTTTCTTCAGGGGATGAAGTTATTGTGAATTGCTAAATTTAAAAGTTTGACATTTTCTTGCAATCAGTTATGCCGCAAGGCCTAAAACAGACGTATGTATGTCCTTCTATCTTCTCACGAACCACTGAATCCTGAAACTAGCCGTATGTACCAAAGATGGAAAATAATCCAAGGAATACATTTCGACTATTTAAATTCCGAAATTGTAATCAGTTAAAAAGATATTAATTGAAAACGTCAAAATGAATGAATTGACGTGCTGACATCTATTGGTAGCATGGTGAATTCATTCACGGCGAATTCTTTTTTTCCCTTATTATTAGTTTTCGCATCCTGTGTTGCATTTTCTTATTTATTTAACGGAAGGTTGTATTTCTTTTTGAGCGAGCTTCTGTGTTTGGATTTATTAACAATGGACACAAATCATTTTCCTGCATAACTTTCTTTTTTGACGTACGGTGTTTCGCAACCTTTACGTTTGTTGGGGGAAAATCTTTATTCATTTTTATCCTGTTTTTTTTTTTCATTATTACTCAAATACGGGCAAGACGAAAATATATGTTTCTGGTGTTTAATTTATCAGTTTGGTGTACTATTAAATCGTTTATCGTTTCTGTTTTTTTATTTCGCTTTATTTTTTCTTTTGGAAAACAAATATCATGCCCATCTGTTTTAATTTATAAGCGTACGAATTCTCGCTTTTTCATTCAAACCAAACTGCTTGAAAGTAGTAAAATGGCTAGAACTGAAAGTTTAAATCCTACAAGAGAGGATTCAAAACAGATTTACTTTTGTTGGGGAAGCTTAGTGACAATATTTGTAGGGAAAAAACAGAGGCCGGCATATGAAAAAAATGTGGATTCCGAGAAACTCTGGGTTATTAACTATAAGGTAATTAAAAGGTTGGATTTAAAAATTTTAATTCAACAATATAGGATTCAAAGTATTTTTTACGTCTTGGGGGAAACGTAACGTTTTCGTTAGCTGCAATATGTGTAAAAAAATAAACCGGGTGCGGGCATATGAAAATTAGTAGTAAAAAGACTAGATTTGAAAAAATATTTGCATTTGTTGGGGAAAGTAAGTGACAATATTTGTTGAAAAAAAACGGAGCCGGGCGTATGAAAAAATATGGATCCAAGGCCTCACGTGATCACACTTCTCTCCGCCCGAGGAATATCCCATTATTCAAGATTACCCGTGCAACGCCGGACCATGCAGCTAGTATAAATTAAAGGTATTGAAAACGGATTTTTTTTGAAAAAATGGTAATTTTTTATATCCCTAGTGTTGAACATCCTGAGTCCTAATAAGCTTACTTCACATAGTCTTATTATAATGACTTAAAATATACCTGACCAAAGATGTGTAAGAGTATTTACCTAGTTTTATAATATAAGACTGTAACTAAAATGTATGCATTAAATCAGAAAAAAGAATTTATTTGATAGCAAAATCTAAAAATTTTTTAAAAACATTTGGAAGCTATAACGAAAATCTAAATGTTATAAAAAATTATCTATCATATTGTACTACATATATGTATGTATTAATGAAGATAGAAATAATTGATGGAGTGATTAGGGATTTATTTTTCCAATCGAAAAACAAAACAAAATTGAAAAAAGTTGCCTCTGAAAAAGCTGAATGATCCAAGCAAACAAAACTTTTACCTTTTTCATAAAAACAAAAATCCCTTTCGGCAAGTTGGGAGGCAAAGGTAGATTTCCTTTACGTTAATGTTACAAAAGTAATGAAATATTGCATTGTGATCAATACAAACATAGTCAATGACTTTATTGTTTCCACACATTGCAATATTTACGTCGTGATTCTGTTTCTTGACATTTAATTTTTTACTATATCAAGGTTTTATTCTGCTTAAAAGATTATGCTAGATTTATTAGTCAGTACATTGCTCAATTTTTTTTATATTCCAACACATGATCATTCAGCAGGTAGGAGTCATAAAGAAATAAACATCCCATCAGCGCAAATATCCCCTAGATAACATTAAGGCAGCTTATCTGAAACTGTGAAAAGAAATTGACACGAATGAAGAAAGGCTAGATTTAAAAATTAATTTATTTAATCTAGGTTATCATATGATTATTGTGCAAACCGTACTGATAAAACATGCTAAAATCACATGACACAAAACATTTAGACACTACAGTAGAACCCACTAATCAAACTAATTGGGACCGGTGACTGTTCGGATTACAAAAAATTTGGTTTACCTGAAATTCGATAAAAATAGAAAAAGAAAAAAGATGTGTGCTAAAAAATGTATTATGAGTACTCAGTATTACTATTTATTGAATTTTTTATTCAAAAGCAATAGAAAGAGAATATATGTCTTCCCTTTTCATTAGAATAATGGATGTGCTCCTGTTTTTAAGTGACCTTATCTTATGAGGTACATTAGTTTCTTCAATGTATTTAAAATTATGCATGCTAGAAAAAAGTACTTCTTTGTTTTTTAGTATGTATATCTAAATCTTTCAGATAATCTTTTCAATTGCATATAATTTTCAGTAAAATCGGTTCGGATTAAGTGGAATTTCGATTAGTGGGGTTCTATTGTACTGGAATAAGGTCATTTAGAGAACTCTCTGATTAGAGATAATAGTCACTAAATTCTTAACACATAAGAGAATAAAATTATTAAACATTGCGAGTTGTAAATTTAATTTGCGCGTTTAAAGCATAGGATATGAACGCAGCCATTTTGAACAATAAATCTCCATCGACGGTTAAAAGCAAATACTCAGGCAGAAAACACTAAAACAATTTTAAAGTTAATGAGAATATTTTTTTATATCAATAAGGAAAGATGGAACTCTTTTGTTAAAAATACCTATCTTTTTTTTGCTATTTTATATTAAATTTTTTAAACAAATATTTGAGCCGCCGTAACGATTTTAGTTAAGTATCAAAAAATTATCTGTCAAATTAACTAATTATCAAACTAAATGTTAATATCAACTGTTGATTAATTAAGTAACCATTAACTAATTTAAAATTAAATATTTAATGATGGACGAAATCTTTCACTAAAACATTTTTTATGACCTGTAGTATTTCCAGTAATAGTTTGAATTTATCTTATTTTAAATAAGACATTGTCGATATATATGTTCCATCTCCTTCTAAACACTGGACTAATGTCAAAAAAAACTTTTCACACTTTTTATTTAAGACAAGAGAAGGTTTCTGTGTATTATAATTTTTTATACAATAGTTGTTTTACAGTAAAAATTTTAGACATTAAAGCGTTTTAATCAGGAACAAAGCTGGATATATCCAGCTTGTTTTACCTATAAAAGAAGTGGTAGTGAATACAGCATGGGAGCTTTCAACAAGGTGTCACATGCAATGGGTTAAAGCTCATTCTAAGTTGGAGGAGGGGTAAAAAATCACTCTTAAGCTCATAACTTCCAAGAATACTTGCTGTCAAAAAACTTTCAGTATAAAGTAAAGTTTGTTATAATATGGTGATAAAATTTCCTATCTTCAATCGTAACGGAGCTTTGGGAAAAGATAAATTGAGGGGGGGGGGAATTGAACATCACTTTATAGCTCATAAGCAATTGTAGCTATAAAGAAAGTTTCAACACAAAAGTTATTTGTTATGATGAGGTAATAATTCACCTAATTTGAATTTTCTTTCTATTTTCAATTGTAAGGGAACTATGGGGAAATGAAATTTTCTACCCATTTTGAGCTGGATAGCCCATCTATGAACTCGGCCCAAATTCTTGCCATCTATACTACATATCCATCGCCAGTTAAAATCTAATCAAAATTACTCGTTATCGTGTTCAGAAGATAAAATTGCCAAAGCATTATACGTGTACATCTCTACTAATAATAATAAGGAGAAGAACATTTTGCCCTGTATTCTCGTGAGGAGTAGAGCTGCAAGAATGGAAGAGTCTGTAAATGACGAGAGCTTTTCAACAAGGGGTAACATGCATAGGTTGAAATGCACTTTAAGATAGGAGGAAGGGAGTTGAAACCACTTTTAAGCTAATAAACTTCGAAGAAATTGTTGCTATCGAAAAAGTTTAAATATAAAAGTTGTTCATTATAATAAGGCGATAATTCGCCCAATTTGAATTTTCTTCCTATTTTCCATTGTAAAGGAATTATGGGAAAATTAAAATTTCCACCACCCCGCTATTTCCACCACCTTGGAGCTGGATATATATATATATATATATATATATATATACTAGCTGTTACCCGCGACTTCGTGCGCGAAGAATTTGAATTATTCTTTTTTTTTAAATCACGATTGTAAATGTTTTGTTGCATTTTAAAAGGGGAAAGGAAAAGTTCTGGCGGTTGATAATACTTAATTGGACGGCTGAAAGGAGTGTACTGTACATGTATGCTGATATAGTTATGTAAATTGTTTATCTATGATGATACACTTTTGTATACCACTTTATTTGCACGGATGTAGAGGTTGTGTGTGTTGTACACACGTGAACAGGCCATGTATAGTTGCTCATGCGAAAAATATGGTTTTTCCAAATGTACATCTGCCACTTTCAGTATCTGGCCCTGAGCCTGGCAAATGATATTTTTACAGGGATTTGTTACCTTCTGAACTGAGATGATAAATCCTTCGGTATTATCGGAAGGCGTGGAATTAAAACACTCTCTCTTCTCCCTATATCACTCACAACAGTAGCTTTCACGACGTTTGTACCTAGGTGTGTAATTTGTAACCGTGTGCCATTGCGCAGTCTCGGTATATCGAGGTTACGTATTAGGAGTACTGGCACACCGACTATCATTCTAGGCTTGTCGGAAGGTGCCCCTGGCAATTCTAAGATCTTGAAGAGCTCTACAGAATATGATGCTCCTTGTTAATGCCCATTACCTTATCTACAGAAGGATATTCTGTAATATCTCACTGTGAAAATTAAACAAAACATCAAGAGAATAATTCACTAACGTCATTGGATCACTGTGTAACCGCATTAAAAGCTGCAAATGCAAGGACAACAGGAAACCGGAAGTGTAAAGTCTCCTTTGTTGTTAATGGTCAAAGAAAGCAATATTTTCTTATATTAACTTTAACACTGGCAGAAGCCCGCGCGCGAAAGAGTAATTTCGCTTGAATTTATTTCTATAAGAATAAAAAAACTTGTTAGAAATTACGTTACAAAAATATTTTTAAACCTTAATAACAATCAGAGAAAACATTTCATCGCAATGTAATTAATAGCATTAAAAAGATAATTTTCTGGTCTTTAAAATGGCATAAAAATAATTGTTGTCTAATAAAGATTTCGGAAGTTATTGGCAAAAAACGTCTAAGCAATAGGCTTAAAAGCGGCTAATGTTCGTTATTTAATTAAATATCTTAAGAACTAATTAACTCTGAAATTTGAAAATAGCACCTTGTGTGTAAATTCCATGTCGCTACCGTTCACCGTTTAGGAGGAGTTCTTGTGACCGACCGATCGACCAGCAGACAGACAGATACATGTAATTTCTGCCTTGTTTTATAGATATTTATAAACATAAGCAAAACTTTCAGAAACAAAGATAAATTAGTTCAAAGTCTAACCGTTTCCTAGCAGCGAAGTAGGTATAAATTTGCGTTATTTCAAAATCGACTGCACGTAAAAAAATATTAAATTTAAAAAATGAATAAAAATTGAAGGAAAAATGTCACAGAAATAAAATTAATATCACTGAAAAGGTAAAATTTTTATCTTTAAGATGGTATAAAAATAATTTTTATCGAACTATTTGTTCCGAAGTTACAGCGGAAAAAAGGATTACGTGATAGTTGATTTAAAAAATAATTTATTTCACACGTTTTCGCATTCTTGAAGGATCACGTGACAGTTGAGCGAAAAATAAAAATCTTCATCGCGAATCGCGGAGTCAATGGGCTTTCTTTGTTAACTATTTTTAATCTGTAGTCAAAAATAATTAATTTAACGTGATTTCACCTAGCCTATGTCCGTTCTCTGGTTTCAAGCTACAACTCTGCCAATTTTCATCCAAATCGGTTTTGTAGTTTGGTCGTGAAAGCTTAACAAACAGACAGACAGACAGACACACTTTCGCATTTATTATATTATTAAAGATATATATACAAAAGAGTCAAAACATAATTGAAAAATAAATTACAAACATTCATATCAAATTCGAAAGGATATGTTAAAAAAACGAATTGAAAGTATATCCGAGTAAAGACAAAAATGCGAATAGTAACAGATGGAAAAATATATAAATATGTCACAAACAAAATGAATGCGCTAAAAGCTGCAAGTCCAAAGCGCTGCGGTAGATAGAGTATAAATCGAAAAATGGAAAGGGTATAAAATGTGAAATGAAAAACGCAATGAAAGCGCAATAACCTTTCTTCAGGGGATGAAGTTATTGTGAATTGCTAAATTTAAAAGTTTGACATTTTCTTGCAATCAGTTATGCCGCAAGGCCTAAAACACTGATTTTCATCCCTAATGCCAAACCAAATAAACAGTAGAGAGATGAGTTTTGAATATAATTAAAACAGAATAACGATGTGATAACATTAGAGAAAGTAAGAAAAAATATTTTACGTACCAGAAGGACGGATGTTGACGTGGCAGTGTATGCGGAGGGTCACGGTACAAACTGGCGTTGAAAAGGTGTGAACAGGGTGTCAAGTAACAGTTTTCGCGCTTAACTTTGGCTGTTGCCAGGGGAGTGTAGTGTGTTGTGAACGATGAAGATTAAAAGGAAGAGCGATAACGATAGATAGCGCAGAGAAATAGTGGAAGAAATCAGTAAAAATTGAGAGACCAGTGAAAAATGTTTAAAAGATGTGTTTTCGAGGTAAAATATCAGACATTACCGACTTGAGTGACCCTACCACGAAGATTATTCTTCGCGTCGGCATCTCTGATAAGCAATCCTTTACTTACATCTTAAATCCATTAATCAGAGGTTCTTAAAGTGAGGGGGGAATTTTATTAATGTTGAGGCTATTTTTTAAGTGCATGATTTGCCTTTTTGCAGAATTAGTGTTATTGCAAATTTTGTTGATTCTTATAAGTTGATTAATAATTGTGTTTTTGTAGATTTTATATGAGATATTAGAGTTCCAAAAAAAAAATTTATTCACTTTAAATTTGAATTCGTTTCTTTTGTCGTGAATGTCAATTTTTAAGTCGTTTCTTGATGTAAGCATAAATCAAGAAAAATCGCTGGAGATTGATTGTTGCTGGTTTTAATTAGTTTGAGTTCTTCTGGGTAGATGGTAAGTAATAAACCAGGGGATTGGTGAGGCAAATCCCCCCTCCCCCCGAGTTGAGTCGTTTCCCTCCTGCTTCGAGTTGATTTGTTTTCCTCCTGCTTCGAGTTGAGTTTATTTGTTTCCCGCCTGCTTCGAGTTGAGTTTAGATGTTTTCCTCCTGTTTCGAGTTTAGTTGTTTTTGATGCTGCTTTCGAGTTTAGTTGTTTTGTGCTTATATGAACCGAAGTGAGTAGAGGAGAGTGACGTCATTTTTTGGACTTAGAATTTTTCACCCTATCTGGAAAGTCAGTTAATTACATCAATTAGTAATCTAAATTAATCAAGGTTTAATTATCAATTTCAATTATTGTAATTATTAATTTTAATTAATTTAATTATTGATTACAATTAAATTAATTTGTAAATCAACTTACTTGTACACTGTCGCTGCAGATTGTGACAAAGTTTTAAACTCGTCCTGGTTTAACATCCGATTCGAACCTGGGACCTTAGTATTCGAAGTCAGACACACTACCTCTGGACCATCCTACAGCACGTACGTCAGTCTTAAAATAATCTATTTTAGCGTTTCAAAGTCATAGAGTTTAGTTGTTTAATGCTGTGGGGATCATTCGAACTGAAATGAAACTATGGATTCAGAGGAAGGGAAGTGAAGAGGAGATGATGACGTCATTGTCTGGAAACTTAGCCTTTTGTGTGTGGCAACAGGTTAGCGGGCATGTCAGAACGTGATGGTGCAGACGTGGCAAGGTTGCATGACGTCATGTAGAGTTTAGGTGATCCGCAGCTGCTTCCCGTGATCTGATTGGTTGCTAGTGAACAGAGCAGGGGGCAGGAAGTGCCCCAGACCCCATATGGGGTCGAAGTAGAATTTTCTGATTGGTTGTTTCAGAGAAGTAAAGTGAGTTGAAGTTGCAACTTTCATTACTTATACCAGCGTTAGTGAGATCACATTTCTTTTTGCATTATCATTACTTATTCCTGCGTTTGCAAGAATATACGTACATTTGTGAAAGAGTGGAGTCGTAGCTACTTTAGAACTGGTATCTGTTTAACAAGTTTAATAGCCAGAAATGGAATCCAGAAAAAGGACTCTTGGTGAAGTAAGTTTAAATTTTTGTATTTGAATTTTTATTTAAATAAGATATTTTAAATATTTCTATATACGGCATTGTAATTGTATTTTAAAAGAAAAAGGGGAAAAAATGTTTTATTTGCAATTTGCTTAATTTTTAAATCTAATGAAAATTTTAAAACTTATTTCATTACGTTATAGATTATCTTTTTCTACAGATTATTAAAACGAAATGATATTTCTTTTAATGTTTCATGAAATTAAATGATTTTTTGAATGAATGAATAAATTTTAGTGCTGTAAAATGATTTTTTCGAATGTTCAAAAAACCACGTGTTAGTAACATGTGTTTCTACATGATTAGATATTTATCAAATATAATGTCTAATGATTAAGTGCTTTTAACATTTATGTAGTTGAACAATTTTCCGAATTTGTTCCTATTATCCTATTCATTTCTATAATTTTTTCTATATGAATATTCTTAGAGCTGTAATACGTTTTCTTTCGAATGTACATACTAGAACACGTGTTAGTAACGCATGTTAGTACACTATTATATATTTATAAATTATACTGTGTGTTGTTCAAGTACTTCTAACATTTATATAGTTGATCAGTTTTGAATTTTTTTCTACTATCCTATTTAATTCCATAAATAATAATCTTTTCTTTATCATAAATAGATTATTTTTGAAGATAGTGGTGACAATGATGATGTAAGTATTTATTACATTCTGTACCTCAGTGTAACACTACATTGTTGTATATCCTAACTGTTTTTTTTAATTTCTGAATTTATTGTAGGATTATCGTCATTATTCACAAAGAAGTTTGGAAATTGATATTGATAATATAGAAGATGAAGAAGTATGTTTTAGATTTACTTTGAGTTAAATTTTCAAAATCTTAATGTTATTTTAGTTCTTAGGTTTAATAGTGTTACCATTTCTCTCTTTTGTTATTCTAGGTTTTGAGTGATGCGTCACAACTTTTTTTAAACTATTCACCTCCTTTGTACTATCAAGTAGGAAATGGATTTGCAGTAAATATATTTTGAATTTCTTTAACGACATATAAATCAAAAAATGTATTTGGTTTTCAAAGGTATTATATGCCATATTTTTTTATTTTTAGGACCAACCTGGACCTTCATCGGATGGGGGAGTTTTAGTGGAAGGAAATTCTCCTGAAAACGTAAAAAATACTTTTTAACTTTTCAAACTGATATTATGCTTCTGCTTTATTCATGTCAACGTTTGAGATTTTTTTTAAATTAAAAATGTACTTTCCTTTTAGTTAGAAAATGCTGTTATTATAGATGAAGGGAACAGGAGAATCAATCGACGGTACAACGCAGAGGAAGTCACATTCCAGGCTCGTATTGATACTCAACAAATCCCTCCCAGGCTTCGGATGACACCTCTCGTTGCTGCAGTTGAAGCCGTCCGTCAGCTGATCAGCATACTGATCTTGCGTTGCACTAGAAACCTCCTCCCATCAGACCGCATACGATTTTGTTTTGATGCCATCGACTTGGATAGACCTGTATCGACTACTCTGATGTTGGTGTCAACGCTGACAGTTGAAAGTGTGGTAGCTCCGATTATGAGGGTTCTACAGTCGTACAAACATTTGAAGCTAGAGCATGGTGTAACAGTGGATGTTATAATTATTCACAGGGATGTTGGCGCAGGCAGAGGGAGGAAAGTTTTCAACATTGATATTGATAGATTAAGTAAAAGATCTATTCTACATATTGAACCTCACGAGTTGGGATTGTGTTGCGCCAAGGCAATTTTGTATGCCTTGTCACATTTAGAAAATGACCGGGGATCCATTAATGCAATGAGAGACAAAAGACGACTGACTCTTCTGAACAGAGCAAAGACCCTACACAATGATGCAGGAGTACCTTTGGGCCCTGTACATATAAGGAGTTTAAAATGTTTGAAGATTGGTTGAATGTTCAGATTGTCGTCATATCGTCTGAATCCCTGAATAAGGTAAAACTATTTTTTTCTATTTCATTTTTTTAAAGTTATGGCTATGTGAATAAGTTTTATTTATGATATATATATATATATATATTTTAATTTAGGTTGCTTATAAAGGGGAAAACAGGTCTCAACACATAAGCTTGTACTTGCATAATGATCATTATGATGTGATTAAATCCCTGAAAGGATTCTATGGTGCGGATCAATATTGCGAAGCATGCGACAAACCGTATGGTAGAATAGAAGATCACCGTTGCCCAAATGCTTGCCATGTGTGTTTGAGAATGGACTGTATGCCAGGAGAAATGAAGAGGTGCAGCGAATGCGACAGACTCTGCCAGTCAGAGGAATGTTTTCTAAGTCATAAAGCTACGCCAGGAAGACGGAAAGTTTCGTTGTGCGACAAGGTAGTTTTTTCTCATTTCCTAATGAGCTTGCTTCTATAGATATATTGATATTTTTTCATGGATGTATTCATTTTTTTCTTTTTTCTATAGATGTATCAATGTAGAAGATGTGGTAAAATTATCTTGCGTCGGTATTGTCCTAAGGAATCCCATCAATGCGGAGCAACCAAGTGTCCTTCCTGCAAATGTTATGTCTTAGCTACCGATCACTGCTGTTTTCTGCAGACTGTTGCACCCAAAACCCACTCTGACCGTCTCATTTTCTTTGATTTTGAGACGGACCAGTCTTCGGGAATACATGTAGTGAGTTTT
The DNA here is from genome assembly GCA_013235015.1 of Araneus ventricosus. Classification (NCBI taxonomy): domain Eukaryota; kingdom Metazoa; phylum Arthropoda; class Arachnida; order Araneae; family Araneidae; genus Araneus; species Araneus ventricosus. The sequence continues at coordinate 55,030 of BGPR01005069.1, forward strand.
GCGATTGCACAATATTTCTGAGGAGAAGAATTTGTTTTCAAGGGACATAACTCTTGTCAGAACTTTTGTTCTTGGCTGTTTTCTCCTGCTCACAAGAACTTCACAGCCATAGCCCACAATATGAAGGGTTAAGAATTAGATAAAAAAAATCTGTCTGTTTATTTTGATTTTTGCTTAAAATATTTTTAAGTGGTTTTTTCCCCAGAGTAAAAGTAATTTTTTTGTTTATAGTTTTGATGGAGAGTTCATAATGGCATGGATGCTACAGCAATGTGTAGCACCAGGAGTGATTCCTAATGGATCTAAGTTAACCCACCCAGCGGCGCAATGGAAATTTTGAAACGTTTGAGAAATGCCACCTTCGTAAAACTTAGTTGTACTAGCAAACGGCAGCAGTTTTTAACAATGAACATCCCTTCCCCCTTTTTGCGGTTAGAGAATACTCCGATATCAAAGGAGAGACATGACAGTGATTTATACTACTGTGGGCTCTGAGGGCTTCTCAATAAGGGGGAAGAAAATGGGTTGGGATAGGGGGACAGCAGCCAGTTTATCTTTGAAGCAAGGTATTTTGAAACCTGTGTAGGGGTGAGTGAATGGCCGTGGGGCGACACTTGAGCGCAAATAAATACGGTTTGAAAAGGAACGAAATATCAGCTGTTTAGACAGGTAGTAGATAGAACTAAAGCCTCAGCAGGAATATAATTAGAGGTGTGTCCGTGTCTCTGTCATTAATGCTATTATCTTCTATCGAGGTAATACCTTCTATCGAGGTGAGCAATCGTCGTTCATTCAAGCAGAGACTCGAGATGAATCCGGTATTTTTTCCCCAAGAACTGTAATTTTAGGAAGGGTAGTCTTTAGACGGATATATAAACTCCGACTTGATTTATGTCTTGTCATTTCTTTTTGATGTTTACTGCTCATGTGCTCTCGACTTAGCGTTGCTCTCTCAACTCTCGACACGTTCGTTTTTTAATTGCGTTTCAAAATACTTATGAACAATGGATTCAGAAAAATACTCAGAATCGGATTCTTCCTATGAGGACATTTCTGATGAAAGTGATTCCGATGAAGATACATTGGATGCCGCTAGAAACTGGTGTAGAATTGACCAAGAAAACCTTGCACCACCCCCACCAAGATTTCCTTTCAGTGGCAACCCAGGACTGAATACACGCTTGGACGGTTCTTCTCCCATTGAATTTTTCTGCATTTTCTTCGATGATGACATAGTAGGTTATATAGCGAGCGAAACGAACCGCTATGCAGAAGATTTCATTGAGAAAAATGATTTAACTCCAAGCTCAAGGGTTCAGAAATGGAAAGATGTCGACTCAAGTGAAATTCGTGTTTTTTTGGGCATTATTATTTTGCAAGGTATAGTAAAAAAGCCATTGCAAAAGTGGTATTAGTCGCAGAGGCTATTGCTTAGCACTCCATATTTGAAACAACTTATGTCCGAAAAAAGATTCAACATCATCATGAAATTCCTTCATTTCACAAATAATGAAACAATCGATTTGGAGACACATCCCCAACCTGGCTTACGACAAATATATGAAGTTTATGATGCCATAAACAGAAAGTTCAAATCAAGTTACGTTCCAGAAAGGGATGTGTCAGTTGATGAATCCTTATTATTGTATAAAGGAAGATTGGGCTGCAAACAGTACCTACCAAAAAAGAGAGCCAGGTTCGGGATTAAATTCTATCAGCTATACGAATCTTCCAGTGGTTATATTTGGAATAGCCTTATTTACACAGGAAAGGATATGCCACTGTGGAATGAATCCCCCAATTACTACAACGAACATAGTTATGACACTTTTGGAGGATCTTCTTGACAAGGGCTATTGGGTAACTTTGGACAATTTCTACACGTCACCAGAATTGGCAGAACTTCTGTTATCTCACCGTACTGATGTTTATGGTATATTGAGACCTAACAGAATTAGTGTTCACGAAGAAATCAAAAAAGGGACTCTCAAAAAAGGAGAAATCGTTGGATTTCAGAAGAGGAAGATTTGTGTAATGAAATACATGGACAAAAAACCCATAAGTATTTTAAGTACTGTGCATAATACGGTAATTGTCGAACAGGACAAGAAAAGGAAAAAACTCAGGGAAATCGGAAAGAATAGTTTCCAATAAACCGCAAGCTATAATTGACTACAACCTTACTATGGGAGGCGTGGATAAGGCTAATCAGTGTTTGTCATACTACCCTACTGTAAGAAATCAGCAACAGAAGTATTACTTAAAAATATTTCGACAAATTTTAAATCAGTCAGTGTGGAATTCCTTTGTCCTCTACAAAAATAATGGGGGCACCATGTCCCATTTGGACTTCCGCCTTCAGCTTGTTGAAGAATTGGCCAAAATATATGGGGAATCGAAACATTCTTCACAAAATACTACATCTTCTGACCGCCTCACCGGACGTCACTTTCCATCTCGCATTCAACCAACACAGAAAAAGAAAGCCCCGACAAAAATATGCGTTGTTTGCAGTCAGAAGTTTAACGAAAAAGGTCAGCGGGTAAGAAAGGAATCGAGGTACCAATGCGCGCAGTGTAACGTAACCTTATGCGTTACACCATGCTTCGAAAAATACCACACAGTTGAAAATTTTTAAAAATTCGGAACTCTTTTTCTTTAAAATTTTGGAAAAACGCATAATTTTTTTGTATGCTCATAATTTTTTAACTTACTCATGAAATAATTTATTAGATACATTGTATTTGAATATCCTTGTTCATATCGGAAATCTGTTTTATTATATGTTTTAAGAAAATGAAATAATGGATCAAGTAACTCAAAATGACTGTCATACAATAATTCTTTGTGTATTATCTAAAATAATCAATGCAGTAATAGTTTTTTCATGTACCATATTTTTATATTACTTGATATTTGCATATTTAGAGTCAAAGTGTGCAACTTCATTGTCTTGTATATGCAATTATGATAATAGTTTTATTAGTTTGTCATTCATTAGAAGCCTGATTATATAATATTGCATTACCTGCTAATTTCACAAAGTATTTTGTATCAGTATTGCATTCAGTTATATTAGCACGTTATAATTTGAGTTAGATACTATTTTCAACATTAATAAATTTTGGTATAAATATAAGATATATAAGTATCTTAGCTCATTGCAGAATTATCTTAACGGCATTTTTCATATTTACATGTTTCAAGGAAATATACTCAACGTCCATGTACTCGAAGTCATTGTTGTAAAATAATCTTTTTATTCTTTTCTCTATTTAGCATCACAATATTACATTCAAAGTATTTAAGTTAATTTAACGCGTTTGGTATATAACTTGCATTTATATTTTCCTTTACTCTAAAATCTGTATCATTTATCACGTTTTTTGCTGACATGTTTTTATAGCTTTGTTAAAATGTTATCTTTAATAGCTACAATAATTTTAAAAGTTTCATTGAAGAATTTAAATAAATATTTTATTTTCACTTTGAATATAAGGTTGGTCGGTTGGAGTTTATTGGCGCTCAATCCAGTAGCGGATTTTGACAATATGATGCCCAAGGAGCAAAATTAATTTGAGGCCCCATCCAAAAAAAACCTCTATTCGTGACAGGGTTGCGGCGATTTAAATCAGTTGATTAAAATCACTGATTTAAATCAACTGATTTT